>JZSA01001267.1:0-10875 GCA_000956155.1 Cotesia vestalis
TTTTTTTTTTTTTAAATCGTTGTATATTACTGACATCGATATTAAAATATACTACTTATATCAAAAGCTCAAAATTTCACATTTATTACGTAAATATAAACTAATGATTAATTACATTTAAATAAATTAGGTTGATAGTAAATAGAAATAGTCTCTATTTTTAATGTTAATAAGAAAGACCCAAATTAATGGCAAAAAATATTGATTTTACAAAAATTATAAAAACATAAAATAAAGTCAAGAATACTATAAGAATTATTAATTTATCTGAAATTGGTATTAATTCAATTAGGTAAGAATTGAATAAAATTTTCATAGATAATAAAGAATTATTAAGCTTAATTGTGTGTCAATAAAAATATTTTATTAATTTGAGATAATTAGGATTGCACCAATAATTTAGTAAGTAATTAAATTATTTTATGATACTATGAGTCTCGTGTTGATCGTATTGAAGAATCTTGATGTTGCAATAATGGCGCTCTTTCTTGTCTTACTTCAGACAATGTGGACAATTCTTGAACTGGGCTTCGCTGCCATAAACTTCTTGTAGCCATTTCTTGGTAACCTCTTCTTCTTATCTATAAATAATATTAAAAGAAATTTTAATTATAAGTAGTTTAATTTAATATATAAAAATAAATATATATATTTACTTGTTTATGATGAAGCTCATGCAGGTACAAAGTGGATAAGGACATATCAGCTGCAGTAAATTCGATAGGAACTGAAAAATCAGGTGTTAACTTTTGGCCGGATCCGAATACAGAAGCACCAAGAGATTGATTAGATATTCCTTGCTGCAAACCATAAAGAAGACCTCGTTCGTTGTGCAGTGGACCTTCAGCTTTAGTCATGCCTCTTTTTACAAGACTTGACATGCAATCAGAACGATTGCCAGACAAATCGGCATCGGCTGATGTTGTCGCTGCTGATTGATTTGCAAAAATATTGCTCATACTTGGAACGCTTACATGATTAACTACTGTATTACAAATTATATTGGCCACGATATCATTATACTGAAACAAATAATGTAAAATAATAATTAAAATTTTTTGTAAAATTAAATTTATAATTTTTGGAATAAAAATTAAAAAATAAAAACTTACTCCTGGTCCAAGACTGGAAAGACTATTCAGACTAGCCATTAGTGGATTAATATCACCCGGTACAATGTCAACATCTTTTTTAGCTCTTTCCCGTAAGGCTGTGACGAATGTTTCAGCATGACTCGGTGGTTTCCATTCGGGATTAGTTAAAGTAAAGTGAATTAATGATAACTCTGTTTTTCCATCCTCAGCTTGAGTATATTGATTAGACATTGGAATATGAAGAGTATGACGCTCTCCACCATAAAGATTATTATAGCCATCGGTACGATCCTCCTCAGGAGTAACAGGAAGAGTTTGCCACATAGGATGTCCATGTTTTCTGACATCCATTTGAGCAAAACTACAAACGTCGCCAACTCCAGTAACTTCGATTGTAAAATTCCGATAAAAATCAACAATATCAAGCGATCGTTGGCGCATATAAAAACATAAGATGAACGGCGTAAGAAGTGGTGATAATAATTCTTCTAATAAATGTACTGCTCTGTATTGAAATAACTGAGCAACTTGGGCTCGAGTTGTTTGGGTATGAGCGTGACCTTTCCAACTATCTGGTCTATAATGCGTGTGCGCTAAAACAGCCGTAAGTAGTGTTTCTGGACACCAAACGAGATTTTCATCTGGAATAAACGCACGAGCCCCAGCGACCATTGCTCCGAGAATTGTCATAGTTATTAGCATGTGTTCGACTGTTAAAACATCTTCGTCATATACTGTGAGAATAACTAAAACTGCGAGAATACTTCCACAAATAAAGGCAACGTTTTTAGCAATCACTGTCATTACAGGTGACGTGAATATACTCATGTATTTTGATGCTGGACGATAAGCACGATTTAAACGTGCATTTAGTTCATGGTCTAGTTCATTGAAGTGTCGTAAATAAAGACGGCCATACAGAGACCACATTCGTGTTCCCAATGTTCCTGGTTCTCTTTTTATTATCTTAAATAATAAATAATATAAGTATTTTCATAAAATATATTGCGTTCCAAATGCAAAAAAAAATTTTATACGCCCTTATGGCTATAATAAAAATTCTATTTTTTTTTTAAGTCCAAAAAAATTTTTAGTTTGAAGAAAAAAATTTTTTTTTGCATTTCTGCACATTTCATGAAAAAATACGTCGGTTTCCAAAAAAAAAAAAAAAATATACATTACCTCCGCATAGTTAAAAAATGAGTATAAAATTTGCCATAGTAATATAAGAGGACATAATATAAAATTAGCTACTCCAACCCACAAAATTTGTTTAGATAACATCCTTGCAAGTTCTTGTCTCTTATTTAATTTTTTATAATCTTCTTTGAGATGCCAATTATTCTCAAATGGTGACCATGGTCCCCCTGTGTAAATTAAATCATGGTTAATAAATTAATTAACTAATGCAGTATTTAATGTATTAACTTACAAAATAATAGCAACTCCATGTTATACTTTAATCCTCGTGTCATAAAAATAAATTCACCAATAAATGGAGCTTTTAGTCTAACAGGTAGAAGTGATTTATTAATCATAGCTACCATATAATTTTTAAATCTCAATATTCTATGATAAATATCTAATTCAGTCAATTCTCGTTTATGGATACACATTTCTTGATCTTTCTGTACCTCTCTAATACGTTTTTGAACTTCATGCCACGTTAAATTATCGAGATCATTATCATCAATTTTTAATGCTATGTTAAAAAACATTTTAATGTCCCAAAATTGTGTTAAATGATATAAAACTTTAACAGCACGTAATATCCAAAAAATAGCAGCTATTAAAATACATATCCACGTCACCAATCCCATTGACGCTAAAATTTCTTTAGATGATAATATTGCATCACTTATTGATGTCTTGTGCGAAGGATTAACTATTACTTTATCCCTAAAAATATAAAAAAATTTAATAAATAAATTATTATTTTCTCATTCTAATAAATTAAAAAATTAATACATACTTAAAGAGTACTGAATAATCTATACAATGGAACAGGAAAGTTGAAAATCCAACAACGAAAATAAATTGACTAAGTTCTAAAATTTCTTGTAACATCATACAAGCAAAACCATGTTTTTGGTGATAATGATACATTCTAGTAAAAAATGAATCTAAATCTTCTATGTGATTCCATCGTGATTTTCCACCCTCTGGAACTACATGAATCATAACACCAGATCCATGTGGTGTTTCGTCTGGATCATCACCTTCGCCATCTCCATTTTCAGCAGAGTAAGGATCAAGTTGTTGGTAGCTGCCATCAAGTACTGTGGTCATCTGAAAAATATTTTTATCAGTAATGATATGATTGCTGATTATGTATTTAAATAATAGTGTCTTCGATGATTTCATGCTACATAGAATAGTAAAGTTCATAAGCATTCAGGTAATTACGCAAATTATTTTGGCAGAATAATAACATGGAAGATTTAAAAGGTTGATTTTTTGTTTGATAGATTATTTGACATGATAAATGAATTGATGAAAAAATTTTAATCTTCCAAACCTTACATGAATTCGGTAAAATAAAAATATAGTGAGGCCGAATTTTCAAATTCAAATGCAGACATTCGTTCATACATACACGAACTAATTCTGATTTATTAATATATTTTCTAATAAAAATTTTATAATTTAACGAAAACGGCTCAAATAATATATTTTTTTGTCCTAAATTTCATTCACAGAAAAATTGATGACAATCCCATTTATTTTAATTTAACCCTTAAAAAAAGTATTCACGAATAAATCAAATAATTTTTCGAATAAATTGCATGAGAGAGTATGTATTAAAAATAAAATCAAGTCTAAATATTCCGAAAGAAATCCAGTTTAAAAATTATAAATTTACTGAATTTTGAAATCAAGCAATGAATTATTAAAAATAAAAATTTTCGTTTTTATTTTGCTGCTACAAATTAAATTACTTAAACAAGCGCTATTGCAATGAGAAAAAAGTCATGCATTAAAATAATATTATAAAAAACATTTTCAGTGAGTTTGTGATTATTGTATGTTTAAAAATAAAAAATAAAAAGAAAAAAGTATTGACTTTGTAGTTAAAAATAAATTCGTAGCTTATTTTTGGTAGAAATAAAAAATAAAAAGTTTATAACGTCATAATTCGTGGCGCTCGAATTAAAATTTTTGAAGATTTTCTAATATACTTCATGAAAGTGTGCATATTCTTTTGGTGCACTAGATACTAAACTTTAGCTGGTAAAAAAGGTGCAATAAAATCCATTTTTCAATTTATTTTTGTTAATAACGGATTGTTTAACATTATCGAGATTCAAAGATCAATTATAGTGTAGAGTTTGTATAATCCAATAATTACATATTGTGGTTCATATTTTATCAAATAATAGATCTCGATATATTTGCGCTTCAGTATAGAATGTACACAAGTGATTCTATATTGATTTTGTTAAATCTACTCAATATTGGTCGAGCTAACGAAAACTGAACAGCAATACTGCGGCTATTTTTTAATAATAAATATGCATTAGAAGGTCTAAAAGAGTAAACCGCAGGTTTTATTATAGACGTAATAAATGTTAAATAGAAAAAAAAAGTATTCAGTGTCAATAAACTATAAAAAAGTGAGACTAACTTCAATAATTCATTGTCCAGGATATTTTTTTTTTTTATCTTTTTGCATAAAAACATAGATATATATTTGAAGCTTACTAAAAAGCTGTTGAAACACTGAGCTACGTAATCTTTTTTCTACATAAAATACAATCCAGATTGATTACGTCCACAGGCTGCTATCTAATTACGACTCACAGTTTATATCTATACTTCAAGTTTCTTTTAAAGTTTTTTAAATCGATTTTACACATTAGAAAAATCTATTCAATTATGAGTAATATTTATTATTTCTCCCATAAATTTATTAAGTAGATAAAATACTAGAAGTTTACATTATTTTTTTTAATGATGATCCATTGTATTATTTTTCAAAAAAATTTTTAATTATTTTGATTTTTTACAATTGAAAAAAAAAAAAAAAATTTTTTTTCAAGTAAAAAAATTTAGATTTTTCAAAAAAATTCCTTAAAAATTTTTTTTTTTAATTTAAAATATCACAGTGAAAAATTTACTCATTAAAATTGTAATTTTAATTGATTTTGTTAAAAATTCCATATTAAAACTATAAATTTCTATTCAAAGTGCCGCGCTAAAGTGCAAAGCTAATTTTTTAAGTGCTTTCTCAAAGACAGTCTTCGTTAACAATATAGTTTCTAATAAGTTTAACAAAATAAATTACTTCAGGTTTATATCTATAAAATATCTATCAGAAGTTTAAAATAATTCATAATTAAAAATATTGCTTAAATTAAATTCAGCTAAAGCTTGAGTACTACCAACTTTATCAAAAGCCAGTAGCTAATTCAAAACCAATACTTGTTATCTCTAAAAATAAATCAATAATATTATGAATTAACAAAAAAAATCAAGTTACTAATAATATAATATAAATATGATAAAAGTAACTAAACGTTTGTTTTCTATAAAGGAGCCTTACCGTTCTTACTCTGTGATTTGGCTCCACGCAGGTTATAATAGTGTCACGTTTCATTCTTTCATTTCATCATTCAATTAAAATACCTACCAGTCAACACTTGCACTCCAAACAAATAAAATACAGGTCATTTGTGAGGTCGAGATGACAACGCGAACGATGTTGAATGAGCTGAGAAATGATTAAATATCCTAATGTAAAGTAGAATAATTTTACTGATAATTGATAACAATTAAAATAAAATAAATTCAAAGCAGTTATCAAATTTAACGAAAATAAAATTAAAATAAAATAAACATTTGATATTACACGTGACACTTGCCTGTATATAAAAGTAGTATTCTATTCTTGCATTCTACCTTGACTTAAATGTGTATATACATACATCACACGTGTATGTATACACATACATGCATTAGGATGTATTTATATTAATTTTGTTGTGAATCAGGATTAGAATTAAATTCATTTTTTTTTTATTTTCATGTTTTGTCGTAATTTAATAATTAAATTACAACAAAAAAATATTTTTAAAAAACTGCAGGTGTAATTTTTAAAATTTTCTACATGTGAAATTTTTTCTTTTATTTTTTTTTTAAATAATTTTTCTAAAATTATTTAAATGTCGGCTACACTGAGAAAAAAAAATACTTTTATTCAATTAACAATTATTAATCTCTGAAGAAAAAAAATTTCAGATAGTAGCTAGTATAATCCAGATTACAATGAGTATAATCTAGATTATAATGAGTATAATCCAGATATCACTCAGTACAATCTGGAATTTTTTAAGCTACTATCTGAAATTTTTTTTCGCCACAGATATCACTGAGTATAATCTGGGATAATATCCAGTGTCATCTTGTTCTTTGCGTGTAGCTTTAGTATCAAAGATTTCAGAAAATTTCCAAGTACATTTTTTTGTATAATAATTTTTGTAAAAAATAAATTATTTATAAATGTATAAAAAAATTGTCGGACGACTGCAAAAATACTCATAAATTTTAGAGTAATTAAGCAATTTTTTTCACGAATTAAAAATATATTACAAGTTTTGTTAATGTTAGATTCATATGTTTCATATAACAAATGGAGTACTTTATCAATGTTATGATTATTATTGTCATTATGATTTTATAACAAAGAAAATAGAAGGAAAGATAAAGATTGTATGAAATGATGACTCCAATGTTTGGCAATACAGCTGATCTTGATAAACAAAGCAAATAGACTTACCTTCGTCGTTGATTTTCTTTCTTTCCTACAAACGACACGTACTTATTTAAATTTACAAATTTTTCGCGTACTATTATTCACATAATGACAATCATTCGATGAGAATTTAACCACTATAAATTTAAACATTTGTATATTTTCAGTATTACGTCTCTTTTCTGTGACACACCATTTTGCTATTTTTTTCTTTGTGATTGTGATGCTGGCTTTGCTAACCTAATGTGAACCAAATGTTATGTGCTAAACAATTAATTTTTACCTAGACTGAGACAGCATCAAGATTTGCTGCCATCTGGAATTGTACAATAGAAAACAACCGACTAATAAAATTGTCTGTTGGCGCCATCTGGAGTGTTTTCGAGAAACTATCATCGAAGTTATAGCGCGAAACTTAAAATATTACTTCGGCTCTCTAGATACGGCGGTTGTAATTTATTCGCGTAAGTTTTATGTTTTATGATTAAATTAATTAGATTTTTTTTTATTCCTGAAATTTTTTTCTGCAACTTCAAAAGTTTGCGTTACATTTTTATTGTAGTTAGAAATTTTTTTGTATTTAAAATACTGCATTGATGACCATGACATTAAATTTAGCTGTCACTTCACAAGTTTTTTTAGTTTTCTTTAACGAATAAATTATAGCAAAAAAAATTATTAAAAAAATTGACTTGTAGAAATTTTAATAAATTAAAAATGTCATTCAAGCTCAAAAATATATCAAAACTTTATGGTAGAATATTTTTTGAACGTTTTGGATACAAATACAACGGGAAGTTTCTAAGATGGCTCACAATAAAAAATTTTGCGTCAATGCGTCAAAAAATTTTGTGTTAAAAATTTTTATGTTAAATATTTAACATTTTTTTATGCTAATTTAACGCCATAAATGTTAAATCTACATATGAAAGTGTTAAATATTTAACACAAAAATTTTTAACGCTAAATTTTTTGACCCAAAATTTTTTACTGTGCTTGTAAGGTCAATTATTATTCAGATTTATTGTTTATAAGTACTTTTCTACGAGAATATTTTTTTTCATGACAAATTTGGAATATATATTTATTTTTAAAGATACAATTTGTCAAATAAGTTATTTGAGTTTCAATTATATAACTTAAGATATTACACTTCATTTCACTCATATGCAGCGCATGAATCTTCTTCATAACTCATAATTGTATGTATATCAAATATAAATAAAATTTGTTTTTATAATTTATTGGACTGATTTTAATGTGTAAATGTTTAATCTACGTGATTAATAATAATAATCATTTAAAATATAAAAATGTTAAAAAAATTTCAATGTCAGAAATCCAATATTCATTGGATAGAAAATTTACATCGCTATGAAGCTTAAAATTTAAAGAATGTGTCATTTATTATTTACTGGATTTTATAATTCACGTATCATCACAATAAATAAACTCTAATCAATTGTTCAAGGTTCCAAAATCAATTTTTTTACGTTTAGTCGTAAAAATTAAAATATTGTATAACATTTACCATTAAATTATTGGTAATTAATCCTGTCCTATCAATAATTATTCTTTTTTATTTTTGAAATATCCAAATAAAGTCAATTGCAATTAAAAATATCGAAAAATCATTGAACCTAATTTTTTTTATTCATAATTCGTCATTCTCGGCAGTCGCTATGTGATTGCAGGTTGCTAGTTTTGACTTAAAATAGAAATGAGAAAATTGATAAATATTACGGCATATATTTCATTGAGAAAATATATATCGTATGACCTAGCCTTGACGAGAGTTTTTAGTAGAATAACTTTTATTAAAGTTTGAGATTGCCGGTCAATTAAAATTTATGTATTCAATATAAATAAACATAATGTCCAGGAAAAATAAGTAACATATACATAATTACTAATATTTATTTAATCAGTATCGATGTTTATAAAAATTCAGTGAATTTTATTAGTGTTCATCAGTGAGCTAATGGAAGTAATTTTATTTAAAAATAAATATGATAAATTATTGAGAGTAAGGAAGTTAGTAGTGTAGATAGCGACCTTTTTAATAGCATTAAAATGTTATTTCTTTGAATTTATATAGTATTCAGAGATATTACATTAAAATGCAAATTGATAAGTGTTAAAAAACATTTACAAATTTAAATTTTACGATTCTGTGTATTGTAATTTTTAAAATTAATTAAATACAAATTAAAAAATAATGTTTTTAATCAAGTGATTATTTTGAAACCATTTTACGAAAAACAAACTTTAGTTTAAGCACCATCCGTTATTCAAAATCTGTCAAAGATAATAAATTATGAAGTTTTAAAGAATCTATCGCTAATTTTCATCATTAATATAGTGTGATAATAATTATGAGATAGGAATAAAGGTACGACAGTAAGACACAAGCAAGCAGAGATAAATCTGAGAACTTAATGGGGAGGATGAAGTAAAATAAGTATGTGTTGATAAAGTATTGAAGATAGAGATAAAAGTGACAATTTTATTTATTATACATACATAAAACTAATAAATCATAGATTTAGTTTAAAAAAATCATTTGACCGGATTAAAAATAATTTTTAATTATATCAAATGATTTTGTGTAATGAGGGAATGTGGATGCTGCGGAAATTGACGAAAATAAAAAATGGATTAGAAATTTATAAAAATAAGTGGGCGAAAAATGAACAAGAGCAAATCGAGAATTCAAAATATAACAGCTAAGTCTTTGCAAAGAAATAATATTAAAGGAAGATAATGAGGTATATTGGCAAATAAAAAATGGATCGGGAAGAGACAAAGAAGGCTGGGCGAGGGCTAGATGTGGGAGCATTGCAAGAGCTGGTAAGAAAGGCTACAAAGACTGGAAATGTAGAGCGTCCAAAGTGGAGGACGAAACTCCAGAACACCTGTGTGGGTGTGAAAAAATATTAGTGAACATGAATGGAAACGTGCGGAGCAACTTACTTGAGTGGCGGGAAAAGTGTGTGGGAGGCGATGTAAAAGAAAAAATAATGAAAACACTAAGCGGAGATCTCTGCAAAAATTTTGAAAAATATTAAGAGGTATAAAAGGATCACTAAATGTCAGTAATAAAGTGGTAGAGAGTTTTGAGCGCAGGAACGTATGATTAATATGTATAGTTTAAATGTTGAGAAAATTAGTAAAAATGAAAAATTTTCTGTTTAAAAATAATAAAAGGTGGGAGAATGTAAAAATTATTACTAAAATGGTTGAAGTAAAATAAAATAGAATACTGCTCTTTAACTCAAGTGTCTCCAAAATAATAAATCTTGTTTCACAAATACGTCGGCTGAATAAATATGCAGTATTTAGAGAAAAATAGTCGTTTGCATATATCTTCCTGATTACAGGAGTGTAATCAGCGTAAAAAATTTCTGAAAATAAGTCTCCGGCAACTTATCCCCATATACCCTAAAAAAATCATTCTTTTTGAATTGTATTAAATTTAAATAATTTTAAATAATTCATTGATCTAACCAGGTTTCTCTTTTTTTGGGTTCCAAGTCCCATTCATTTTTTCATCTTTAAATTACGTTGACGTCGATGGTAGTTATACAGATTGAACTTTTTTTCTCAAGTGCTAAGTTTAAGAAATTGGTTAACTTTGAGCTCAACTATGTCATTATTCAATAGAAAAAAAAAAAAAAACTCTTAATTTTTTACATCATAAAATACCGTAATATTTTTTGTTGTACTATATAGGGAGATTTATTTAGTGTTAAGGAAAACATTTTAGAGAGTATATATTTACTTTATACGCCGCTGAGTAAAAGTACTAAAATTTATACATGAAATTTTTTATAAATTTCACGTTCCATCAGAGGGGAATCGTATAGTAGTCGTAATGATATAAAATATGTGGATATAATACTATCACTAATGAAATCGTATCTTTCACTTTCTATATGAGTAGTTCGAAAATTGTATGTAAGCACAGTTTGCTCTTTTGTATGCAGTGATAATGATTTAGCTATGTCGGCCCGACAATTTTATAATTTA
>JZSA01001268.1:0-26278 GCA_000956155.1 Cotesia vestalis
GAGAATTCAAAATATAACAGCTAAGTCTTTGCAAAGAAATAATATTAAAGGAAGATAATGAGGTATATTGGCAAATAAAAAATGGATCGGAAAGAGACAAAGAAGGCTGGGCGAGGGCTAGATGTGGGAGCATTGCAAGAGCTGGTAAGAAAGGCTACAAAGACTGGAAATGTAGAGCGTCCAAAGTGGAGGACGAAACTCCAGAACACCTGTGTGGGTGTGAAAAAATATTAGTGAACATGAATGGAAACGTGCGGAGCAACTTACTTGAGTGGCGGGAAAAGTGTGTGGGAGGCGATGTAAAAGAAAAAATAATGAAAACACTAAGCGGAGATCTCTGCAAAAATTTTGAAAAATATTAAGAGGTATAAAAGGATCACTAAATGTCAGTAATAAAGTGGTAGAGAGTTTTGAGCGCAGGAACGTATGATTAATATGTATAGTTTAAATGTTGAGAAAATTAGTAAAAATGAAAAATTTTCTGTTTAAAAATAATAAAAGGTGGGAGAATGTAAAAATTATTACTAAAATGGTTGAAGTAAAATAAAATAGAATACTGCTCTTTAACTCAAGTGTCTCCAAAATAATAAATCTTGTTTCACAAATACGTCGGCTGAATAAATATGCAGTATTTAGAGAAAAATAGTCGTTTGCATATCTCTTCCTGATTACAGGAGTGTAATCAGCGTAAAAAATTTCTGAAAATAAGTCTCCGGCAACTTATCCCCATATACCCTAAAAAAATCATTCTTTTTGAATTGTATTAAATTTAAATAATTTTAAATAATTCATTGATCTAACCAGGTTTCTCTTTTTTTGGGTTCCAAGTCCCATTCATTTTTTCATCTTTAAATTACGTTGACGTCGATGGTAGTTATACAGATTGAACTTTTTTTCTCAAGTGCTAAGTTTAAGAAATTGGTTAACTTTGAGCTCAACTATGTCATTATTCAATAGAAAAAAAAAAAAAAAAAAAAAAACTCTTAATTTTTTACATCATATAATACCGTAATATTTTTTGTTGTACTATATAGGGAGATTTATTTAGTGTTAAGGAAAACATTTTAGAGAGTATATATTTACTTTATACGCCGCTGAGTAAAAGTACTAAAATTTATACATGAAATTTTTTATAAATTTCACGTTCCATCAGAGGGGAATCGTATAGTAGTCGTAATGATATAAAATATGTGGATATAATACTATCACTAATGAAATCGTATCTTTCACTTTCTATATGAGTAGTTCGAAAATTGTATGTAAGCACAGTTTGCTCTTTTGTATGCAGTGATAATGATTTAGCTATGTCGGCCCGACAATTTTATAATTTATGTTTATTTATTTGCCTCATTTTTTCGGGTTATTTATGACATGACATAAGATTTTTTTATTTCCATCGAAAAATTGGCAAATTTCAGGAAAGTAAAGTTATTGATTTGAGTCATTTTTCATATCTTAAACTTTGTGTTTCAACAGATGTCGACGTTTGATATTCTTGAAAATCATTTTTGACCATTTCTAGAAATTCATTGAGGCGTAAGCATACCTATTGTAGTCCTTATGTCAATAAAAAAAAACTATTTGTTTGTTGAATAATTATTTTTTTAATTTGTCTTGAATAATCTCAAAGAAACATCACTTAGTTCCGAAATCTAATTAAATAAATCCTTTTAAACCGCAATAAATTTGGTAAGTCGTACGAACCGTTTATCCCTTGCCGTTTAAAGTGGATATACTTTGTTGGTATAGCAAGGATAAAATGTAAGATTTTTAAAAATAGTTACTAAAGAAATAAAAAAAATGCAAACGTGCTTTGAAGCTGAAAAAAATTAAAAATTTTCAATTTTAATGCGAATGTTTCTGTATAAAATGTTTAGAGATTATTCTTACTCTAGCTCACAGTCCACATCCAATTTATTCATAACCAAATTTTTTCCCAATAAAAAAATTTATAGAGAAATTACTTTTAGAAATCTTCAGGTATTAAAGAAACATAAATCTTGTTGATAGACATGTGCAAACTCGTGTGAAGTTTTGCTTTTTCTCGCCGAAAAAATATTGGCTTTAGGTCTGAGTAGTAAAAGAATTATACCATCATTGCTCCTCTCATAATGAAAAATTGTACTTTTCCTTTCAATCCATTCGTTCTATAAAAATTCATAAGTGTCAGAAATACACTAACGGAAAATGAACGGATTCAATTAAATGTATATATTATTATTAAAATTGTTGAGCTAATTTTACAAACCCTTGCAATGAAGAAAATGTATTAAAATTTTTGAGAAATTCTTAGGTCGATAACATTTATAATGCTTGTAAATTATAATAAAATTATATTGCAACTTGAATAACTTGTTAAAATAAAAGTTAGAAACAAAGTCAACTTCAATAGACACAGTGAACTCAAGTTAGCATAAAAAGTTGTATAAACTTTTTGTCTTTTCTTACTCTTACATTATAAATTATAGGTCTTTCCAACTTCTGACTTGACTACATGATCAATTTTTCTATAATAGATGTTTCAACTAATAAGATTGATGAAATTTATCTTACTACGCTGGTCGAATTCACAGCAGAAATTCCGAGATAAGTTCATAAAATAATATTATTTGTCAAATTAAAAATATGAAAATTAATTTTAGTCTTAATCGGTTGTCAAAAAATTAAATTTAAGTAAATAAAAAAAGTGTATAAAAGTGACATTTTGAAAGAGATATTGAATTATTAGATAATCACATACTGTTTTAATTGACTTTCATGAAGATAAAATTATCGTAAAAATGTAATAACTTTTTTTCAATAAAGTCTCTAATAAAATTAATAACCTAATCGATTAATCTTTTTACGTATTAATATTTTAGCTATCGTTATTATGAGTCGCTTAATTACAGGATTTGAATAAATTAATTAGGAAATATTCTTTATTGTATACGTAAAAAATTATATTTATGTATTTCTGATATAACTTATAAACGATATAAGCTCTTCTTCGTTTTATTTTTACATGATATGTCATTGCGGTTACTTTATCGCCTACTTAACCATAAGTACGTAATCGTACAGCTGAAAGTTCGATCGTGCTGATAAAATCAGTCGACTTTAGCTGCCAATTTTTCTCAGACAAAGCTCTTTTGTCGCCGATAAATAATTTAAGAGCTCTTTTTATCTCTATTCTAATCGAAAATATTTTATTAAAGTTTGAAATATATTATTGAAATTTTTTAATAGGGATATTTATGGGAATGTGGATATTATTAGGGAATTCCTTCATTAAGTTATTACTAGCCGTTGTTGAGAGTGAATAAAATTTCAGTTAATAATCGAGTCTTTTCTGATTAAATTTCAAAGTCTCCACGTATTACATTTCAGTCGTATTTATTCAATTGTAAATTAATAGCTGTTAGTTAAATTAGAAATAATAACACCTCGATTATAACGGTCTAATTGTACGAATGATTCAATTAGTTTTATTGAGGTGCAGGAGTTGAGTGCTTTCTTTTTTCAATCTTAGACTTGTCTAGGACGAAATGTGTTTATAATCACGTCATTACTATAAAGATAAGATGTTATGCTTGAGGAAACTTGTAATAAAATTGTATGAAATTTAAGTGATTTTTTAAAATTGGTATAATTTGAATTATATTATTATAATTAAGAACGTGAAATTTATTGCATATTTTTCTCTGAAATCATATTTTTTTCATAAAAACTGCAAGCCGTTACCCATCCGCTTGGCTGGGCTTGAATTAAAACTTAGAGATTTTATTCTATTTATTATTATTAAAATTGTTGTCATGATTTAATACCTTGGCGCGTCACTTTGTTTTGTGTGATGTATTTTTCATATATATTATGATATTTTAAATTCCAAAAAAATTATTTCATCAAAAAACATTCATTTACAATGAAAATCATTAAAAACATATTCATATCACAAATAATAAGACACCCACTCACGATAAGTGGCACTAACAATGATATACATAGATTTTATTTGTACAAATAGATCCACTATTATACTATTTAGCTAAATAGTACCCAACGGCAACCAGAATACGGTCAACTATCATGTTTTAAGTAACTTTCTGATTTTATTTCGATAATGTTTTTAAAAAAAAAATTTTTTTTCGTAAATTTGGTTTTAGATTGTGCAATAACACGATTAGAATTTAAAAAATCAGAGGAAAGTTTGTTTTTATGTCATATCTATGCATTGACATTCATACCAATAAAAATAGGCATAAATAGCTTCGAAAAGTGTATAAAAACATCGAAATAAGAGCAAGACAGCAAATGATAAAACTTTTTATTCCTTTTAAACTATAAACACTATAACTGTATGGACCTACTCTCAAAACTTATGATCTTTGAGCCCTTCGGGGTCGATGAGATAATATTTTTTTGTACAATCACAAGAGAGTAGTATAGATTAGAAACGCATGCGCGTCGCTAAACTTTTTACGTCAAAATAGAATGAGTTCGGTTGCAGAGATCGCAGTACCGCGTGAAACGGCTACTAAACAGTAGGATTCGCTCTTCATGATGATCTTAATTTAGTACATCGCCCAAAAATTTCCAATCAACGAAAAAGTGAAAGACAAATTTTAATAAAATTTTTTTTAATTAATGCAATTATAAAATTTTTTTTTTCGCCTCAATATCGAAATTGGAAAATCTTGTTCGATTTTAGTGGAGTGAAAATGGTTTTACGGTATACGAATTGTTACTTAATAAGATAACTTAAAAATTATAATTTTTTATTTTTTATTAAAATTTGTTGAGTAAATAATGTCGATTTAAATTTAAGTGGATTACAATTTCAAGTGTTAAAAAAATAATTGAACTTGTGCCAAAAGTTCTATTATTGATTGACTTAGGTATTAAAGATACACACTTTAACCGTTTAAATTTAATTACAAAAACACTAAGATGCAAATTATGAAAATAATAAATAAAAAATTATAAAAACAACACTCACTTCATTAACGAGATTATTTATAAATAACATTAAGTAAGTTTGTATTAAATTTTCTAATTATACTACGACTATTAAGTTCTTAAAATTTATTGTAGATAGAATTTGGCAGCTGTCGTGGATAATACTCAAAAACACCAACTTAGTATTTTACATAATAAAGTCAAAACATTATCCAACATCTTTGTAAAAAAATTTTCGATTGACATTAATGTACATATTTATTCATTTATTTGGTTATTTATTTAAGAGGATTACAAAATAAATACACAGATATGCACATTTAGAGGTGATAATAACATTTGTACACAGGCCGGGTTAATACAATTTTTTATAATAAAATATTTCTTTGTATCAGCAACCTGTCATCCCAAAAAAAGATATTATCACTTAATATTTTCGTCAAGCGAATGAGATTTCAGTAAAAAACAATTAGATCAAATAAAAGAAACAAAACAAAAATAATAATAACTCGAGAGAGAAAATAAAGAATGCTCCTTTCTTCCAACATTTGAATTACTTAGTAACTGACTATTTTTCATGCAAACTCACTAAAAAAAAAAAATTACTCTACTTTAATAACTGTGCAGGAATTAAAAATCTATTTGAATTTCTTTTAAACTCCTTGACAGTGTTTTCATAGAACTTTATGCTTGATAAAAATTATTAGATTTATATAATTGTGACATAATTTTAGCCGTCGAGGTACTATCTGAATTGATAAGGAATGAAAATTAATTATCCGTTTAACAATGTGTTGATAGTAAGAATAAAAAAATTGTTTACTTGTAATAAGAATAAATAAATAAATAAAATCATAATATTTATACCAAAGCGTAGAATACACATAAAATTTTTAAAATATTTTTTTAATTAAAAAAATTTTTAAATTAGACGTAACAGTTGGAACTTTAATGAGATTTAATACATTTTATAAAAAAGTTTTGAAGTTTAGCAGTTTTTTGCGTCTAGGGAAATTCAATAGCATATTGTGTGACAAGGGATGAAAGAAGAAATTTTAGACAAGGGTGAGACAATGCCTGAAGTCTAAAAATGTCTTGTTTCATCAGTCATCGTTTATATTATTTTTTAAATCAAGTATTGATTTTATTGTCAGCTTTTTTTTAAAGAACATAAAAAGTACATTTTAATAAACATTTCATTTTTTTTATTTTCAGAAAAAAATTAGAATACTTGCGAAAATATAACGTTAATTATTTGAAACCGGTAGTTTTTTTTATTTATCATTTATTAAAAGCATAATAATTTTAAATTTTGATTTTTGATTTCTTAAGTCAGCCAAACTGAGAAATTCTCAGATCAATAGCGTATATTCCAACTGTCAACTTAGTTTTCCCAAGGCTTAACAGGTGCTATTCTGACAAAACAGCATGGAAATTAGAAATGAAGCGACGGGCAGGGTAGAAACTTGAAACTAGGACATTCCATCCCGTATGTAAAATCTTCTTCATTCAAAAACAACCAAAGTTTTAAATTTCTGTCATTGTTTACGAAAGTTTAGAAATATGCAGTGATTTATTAAAGATATCGCACGACAAAAATGACGAAGCGAAAAATTCCAAAGATGGCTTTTGGAGACAACCTGGTTCCAGTTTTTTCTTGAGTACAATCTCGTTTTTGGTTGCAATGATATAATTTTTCTTACTGTAACTAAAATAATTTTATTTCGTAATGTTGGCCAAGATTTTTTTCTTCTCTCTCGTAAATCATTTCTTATTCCTGTCTTTTGTCGTAAGTTATGATAACTAATTTTTTCTGAGAGTAAAATTTCCGTTCCGTAAAAACAAAAAAGGGATGAGAGCATTTGTTGCTAATGAAGTGATAAATAAATGTTAGGGTAATTATGTAGAATTGAAATTCTACCTCTTTTATGACTGTAAGAAATCGAAAAATTAAGTTATTGATAAACTTTTTTTTTTTCTTGACTTCTTGAGACTCAAGACCAAGTTACGCATTATTATTAGAAGAAAGCTTATTTTTGCAAGATATTTTCTGTGATTAAATAAAATAGAATAATTTAGAAAGACATTCTTTTTATAAATTTTAATTGCGATTTATTTATTGTGCAAAAAAAAAAATTCTTTCATCAAAAAATTGACACTTCCAATTTTTTTCTGAAATCCGTAGATAAAATGTTCAGATCCAGAAATTTTAAAATTTCAATTTCCCTGAATTCTCTTTCAACATTTAGACGCGCGTATAAAATACTTTTTATCTGTTAATCGCAGAGTGCTGTTACTTTTCATTCCCATTGGAAATGAAACTTAAATGATTTTTATAAAGTGATGATGAAAACGAATGTTTTGATAGTTAATAGTATCAACGTTCCTTATTTAATTTGTAACTTTATACGGACTGGACAGGAATAGAGAAAAAAAAGTAATAATCGTCTCAAATACATTAACATATTAGACTCGTTTATGTCCGTCTACATAAACACATCATAAATGACGAAAGCACTTGTATCTATATGACATTCAAATGTATAACTTTTAATAATAGTTATACTCGTGTCTTCAATTTTATTTGCCGTTTTACACAAGTACAAACTTGTACAAAATTTATTTAAATTCACGTATACATATATAACAAAAGACAATTAAATTGATTTAGTGAATGAATGATTGAGTTATATTATATAGTATGAATGCATAATATTATTTTTAAGTTATTTGCATAAAACGTATTTATACATATTTCAAATTACATTTTTTGTTGAGATAAATTTAATCATTCTCTATGCACGCAACTACACTATTGTGTTATTACTCTGGAAGTTGATAAGATATTACAAGTAATCATGAACGAATTGTATTTATAATAAATACAGTTCCCCAGTTATTTGCAACAGAAAATTAAAAATATTTTATTTTTATTAAGATATTATGATTGTCATTGTTATTAGATTTTTAATTATATTATTAAACATGAAGTATATTAAACGGTTTTAATCGGAAAAATTTTAAAAGCTTCATCGTTTATAATAAAAAATATTTTCCGGATAGTCATATTCGATTATTACATGGAATTTATCGCTGATACATAAAAGTGTAGTTTAAAAAAAAACGAGAGTGGATTTTTATTCCGGCTTCCATCACTCAGAATTCCAAAGCTTGAGAAAAATTATCCCACACATAAAGTAAACAGATTTTTTTTGTGGAATGATTTCAGAGTAAATGTGAATTTTATTTCCACCTTTATCTACTCTAATCACAGTTTTTCAATGCTGAAATCAATTCATATTTAATAGAGATAATTTTTTACGCAGAAATGAATTAATTATTTATGCTTGTGTATATATTGATAATGTGTTAATTAAATAAAACATAATTTTTTAGCTTACATTTTAGTGATTTTTAAAATTTAAATTAATTATAAAAAATTTATTGATTCTTTGATTAAGCTAATCAAGCTGACCAAATTCGACACAGTAGAAAAAATGTGTACAGGGTTTTAAATAGATTGGTAGAAAAATTTTCAAGTCCTAATTTACGATAACATAGGAGAAATTTAAGATAACGTAGGATTTTGACTAGTGATGTTTTTTCATCCTGAGCTTTTAACTTAATAGAACAATATCACAAATAAGTACATCAATTCTTTACAGTACTAAAAAAGCACCGAAAGCTATTAGTTAACTGCAATTAAAAAATGATAATGAGGTTTATCGTTTCTATCCTATTATTGTATAATAAAGTTAGTTCCTATTAATTTTCTATTATAGTAAGATCCTATTGATTTATCGTAAGACTCTTAAGCCAGACTTAGGTACAAGCTTTGTAACTTTATACCTTCATTAAGCTTAAAGCGCTGATCAATTATTCAGAAAAAATTATCGAGTATTCAAACAAATTGTGATTACAGAAATAAAGTAAAAAATAAATAAAAAAAAATGTTTTTTTTCTTTTTCAATAAAAACATTACCAATAATATCTTCTTTATCATTTATTTCTTCCGACACGGTCTCATTTTGTATTTATAATTCCTTATTTAAATCATTTCTCTTGAGCTTTTATAAATTTACATTGAAATTAAAATATGTATTTATGTGAAAGTTCCAAAATTCTAAAGTAGAGTTATAAAAAAGGTATCAGTTAAAGAATACCCGGCTCTTGATACTTATTATTTGTCTTGTTGCGTAAAGTCGCTTAATTTTAAATTGTAAATTTTTTTTTCGTTCAAGGAATGAATTATTTTATGTATTTTTGAATTATTTACGGATCAAAAGCTTCAAAAGATTTTACCTATTTATGTCATTATTGTATCTTAATATATTTTTCGGTTTGCATTGCTTAGATTCTTCTTCTAACAAGGAGAGTATAAAGTATATTATCTTGGAGCTTCTTTTTCAGCCTTTACGTCTTTTAATCTTAAACTCCCTTGTTGTCGTTGTGCCTAACTTATAATGCTTTAGATTGTTACGGAACTACGGTGGAAAACCAGAAAACTTCGGTAGATGCTGTTGACATTCTTCTGATACTCTTTGCTCACAGGTGGATTTAAGCTTACTTTTCCCAAGCCAAAGTTGTATTCAATCTTCAGTCCTAACATTACGGAAACATTTATTTGTGATTTCAAAATTTCAAAGTACATCTTTTGGATTAATAATAACGATACTTAATATATCATAATTGTTAAGTACTCTTTGCGAATTATTTTTAAAATCTCTTCTTAATCTTAAATTGATCAATTAGCAACTATTAATTGATAACTTCATTTTAAAATACGCTTTTACTTTTTACACTTTTTAAAATAATTTAAAGGCACTAAAAAAATTTCACATACTCGTAATTAATTAAATAATAATGAAAGCTTTCGTATGAATTTTGTAATTCCTAATTAAAATATTATTTTTCAAAAAGAATAACGTATAGCAATAAATTATAAGATATTTTAGATATTTAGACATGAAGAAGGCACGTCTGTAATGCTTTCGGTCTTGGGTCGAATGTCTAGCTTTCCCATTATCGTAAATGACCGTTGGCGACGATTCATAAGCATTCGATCTCGTCTTTGTTCTCAATTTGTCATCAAACCCATTTTTATGGTTCTTGAGAAACGTAGTTCGAATATGAAGACCTCGAGCATTACCCCGCAAAGACATACTTTCTTGATCGGCTTTAGTCATCTTCTTTCGAGTAATAAATCAGCATTTTATTTAATTATCCGTGAAAAATTTTTCTAATGTGACTCGAAATATAATTATTCATCAAATAACTATATCAGAATTTAATATATTTATTATTATCAATTGATATCGTCATTTCGAGCCCGATAAGGCCATAAATAATTTTTTTGACCAAAGGTAGAGTTGAAAATCTTCGACGGAGGATACTTGATCGCTAAATCGTCTCTTTACTAGAGAGATAAGTTTTTAGTGAAATAAAATGGTTGGGAGACAAAGTTACGGAACGAAAAAGTTGTGGAGACTTTGTGGTATTTTTATGCTCTTAAGGAACTTATCTTTGTTTCGTACTATATTTTATATAATCTAAATATTTCTAGACAAAATAAAAAATTAAAAAATTTTTATAAAATATTTTATTAATTTTCATATTCAGAGCTTGATATTGCCATATCAGAATTTTTTTCACAAATTTACAAATATCTATGAAAATAACAAAAATATCGAAAGCCAGATGTGCTTAAAATTGGGCTTTCGGAATTTCTTAAATAAACGATTTCGATATTTCACCTAAATCGAAAAAAAAATTCAAGATACAGAAAATATTTATTATAAATCACGCAAGTCATATGGCAAAAAAAAAAAAAAAGATTTATACTTGTAAACCTGTAACTCGATCAAAATTTTTTATGATGAGTAGATATGTATTTTCATCCTTTGTGTATAAATCTGTTTTGTGGTTGACATATAGTAATAACACATATTCATCAACAATAACATAATATATTTGACAATTTTTTTTGTTTTTTCTTTGGAAGCTAACAAATAATATGATTATTTATTCAGTTGTTAGGTTCTTAACTGATATACGAAATTTGACAGAAGTATCGTATACCATTTATTTTATTTTGTCGGCAGTTTTCATTTGCTCCAATTGTGATTATGATTATTTAATGTGGAAGATATTATATAACATATTTTATTGGGTTTATAAATTTAAAAAATTTCTCAGGTCTGTCGCGTCGCGGTTCTTTTCCATTTAGGGATTTGACATTGATAAAAATATGATAATAGTAATAAATAATATTTTACATTTGTTAGGATCAACTGACATTGGTAGGAAAGCACGTAAATTATCAAAGTTTATTTTTGCCGCAACAATTTTCTTTTACATTTAGGTGTATATACATATACACATGCATTGAACAGCTTAATATTTTCAAACTGTGCCATCTGGGCTTCTAATAATCTTTTGAGAAAAAAATTGTATACTTTTAATACAAATTTGTTCACTTAAAAGTTACAAAGTGAATCTAATAAATCAAGTAAATTACTCACTTTATGGCGTTCAGTTAAAGAGAAAAAAAATTTATTTTTTTTTTTATTGTAAAAATTATACACGATCGACAATGAGTAAATTATTGGATAAAACTGAAATTTTATGTATTTATTGAGATTAGTCATCAAAAAGCTTTTCTCAACAATATTTTTCTTTTCTTTTCATGAGATTGAAGTAAGGATTTTGGTATGCTTGAATTTAGGGGAATTTCAGAAGGGAAGTTCAAATATAAACTTAAAAGTATTTTTAATTTATATACTATTTATTTGTATTTCGTGAATAATCTTATAAGCTATGAGGCTGTTTATTATCTCAGATTTCGAATGTTGAGAATTTACATAAAAAATGAGTACTGTGACATTTACAAAGTATCATTAAGATTGATCGCTTAGTCAAGGGAGATTGTAAGACTTTCTTTAGAAAAAAAAAAAAAAAACGTCTGTAAAGATAAAAATGTAATCATTTAAATTTAATATTATCTCATTAAAGAAAATATATTTGACTCCCACGTTGTACGGTACTTGATTCTGTAAATACACTGCCTTTGTACAGAAAATGCGATAAATCGATAACCAATATAAATACAATAGTCTACGAGCTTGACGATCAAAAAGTTTCATATTGTCAACCAATTGATATACATTTATATTTTAAGTTACAAAAAATTTTTTAATGGAATTTGAAATAACAGAAAGAAATAAAATCATTGTAAAATTAATTTTTTCCCAAAAAAAAAAGATGATACTTCGTTTTCTTTTACAGTGTCTGGAAATAACAACGAATCGAGGCGTCAAAACTTATTACGAACTATCATTTTCTTTCACAATAATTGAAAAAAAAAATTATTCGATGTCCAATCTTAAATTTATTGTCTACTCGCCGAGAATAAAGATACAACAAATTATTTCATAGAAAAATAATAAAAGAAATCAAGTTCAAACAGACTAACAAAGAGATAATCCTTATTTGAAAAAAGCTGAATGTAAAAAGTATGCTTAAAAAAAAAAAATTTGATGCTTTCCGTTGATTGAGAACGCTCAGCACGTTCATCTAACAATATCTAGCATGCGGACGAGTAGAGTCGAACGATGGTAGTATAGGTAAAAAAAAAAAATGGTTCAGTACGCAATCCTAAACTAGGGAGATGTTAAGGTGACACTAGTTAATTCTAGCAAGAAATGAGATATCTACAAATGTTAATAATACAAGAAGATACTTCGCATGTTTTATCATATTTTTTGTCCGAGGGCTTTTTTTTACCCGAGGCTTAATTTCACCTCAATTAGAAGTGAAATTAACGCGCATCATATTTTTGTTCTTAATTTTAAAATTCTGAAAAATTATATATTCTAGATTATATACGAGGAATCCTTAGATTATACTAGGATATATTCTCCGCGAATTTTTTAGTAGGGAGAATTTTTATAGAGTACTCGTAAAAAATAAATTAAAATCATTATTTCAAGGGCACCTAAAAAAATTTAGTAAATCCTTACCCCGTGAATGTAAGATCCTTAAATCCACGTTGCGGGAATGTAAGGCCTTATATTCACGCAGAGTGGATCAGCAGGATATCTTTAATGTATAGGTTTCTTTTCTTTTTTTTTTTAAAGAACAATGAATTACCAAGTATAAATAATGATTTTAATTTATCAAAGTATATTATTACATCGATTCTTAATTTTTTCGGATTTAAGTCGAAAAAATTTTTTTAGGAAACTTAAAAAACATATTTAAACTTTAATAAAAAAAAAAAAACTCAATGAATCAATCTAAAAATTCACAGGACCATTAGGAGTACATTCAATTTTGAAAATTCCTGAAAACATTTTGAAGCTTCCTCATCTATGTGAGCAAAGATAAAGTCAGGTTACCAAAACTTTTGGCGTTTTATTTATTTTGAATTTTTTCGAATAATATAGGTGTTGTTGAGGCATAAATGGAAAGTTATTGATACTTGAATTATTTATTTAATCTAAATAATAGCGAATATAACTAGACCGGAATCTCAAACCATTCGTAAAAAAATCATTATATTTGTACCGACAGGAGAATTCTAGCGAAAGATTTTGTTAATGGATTGGATTGACGATTACAAAGAGTATAAAGTACAATTTTATAATAAATTAAAGCCAAAATTATAAATTTTATTCATATTTACTATATTTTTTGTAAGAAATCCCAGATTGAAAAGTTGTAAAATGTATTAAAAATTACACAAAAAAAGAAACTATGGCGGGGACAACACCAACTTGTAATAAGTTTAATAGGTAATACAAAAAAGCCAAGTCGTGTCAGTTAACTAATACATTCAGTTTTATCCCATAGAAAAGTCTGCTATTGCCAAAACGGTTCGATTAATTTTAGCTGGATAAAAAATACCCTTCGAATGTATCTGAGGGTGAATAAGTAGGAAAACAATTTTAAAATAAACATGGCTCAACATTTTATTTCTTCAATACCTTTCCGATAGTCATTTATAGGGTTAAAAAAGTTAGAAAAAAATCAATCTGTTTTTTGTCACTACTGATTGTGCTTCATTCTAAAACGTTGTACTACTATCTCTTCCCACCCACTAGTACCGAGATGAAAAACAAATATCTATTGATCTAGGCTCAAATGAAATTTTTTCCTAAAAACGATAAAGATTAAACTAGTCATTCAAAACGTTTTTACACATTCTCAAAAAAATCTTAAGCTGACAAAAAAAGTATGTGAAATCATTTAGTCTGCCGATTTTATATCAGCTTACTTACTTCTATACAGATAGACCGATTGACGTCCATAAAAACTTTGTTACAATCGATTTTTCAGTAAATTTAATAAAAATCTAACTATTTGAAACTATTTTCCAATTGCTATGAAGCGATTAATTTTATGAGCTTTTTTTTTATTTTTTTTATCGCAGATAAAAACTTTAACGATATTTATCGGAGATAGAAACTTTAATGATTCCTGCAGTACAGTATAAACATTTTCATAGGACTATTCTTTATTTATAAGGACATTTTCTCAATTTCGAAAGATTATTACTCCAATAATTCCGATTTGAATAGCATATAAATAAAAAATATTAATACTATACATTCGAAGATATTTTACTTTAAAAATTAAGTTTTTTCAGAAAATTTTCGCCAGGAAATTGTTTACATTAAAAATTTTAATTAATTACCAGTAGGTAAATTAAATAAATTTAATCAAAACTTCATTACTAATATTTAACTTGTTTCATTTATCTTCATTATTATGTAAAATCACAATGAGAGACTGAGTATATAGTCAGTACATGCATGAGTAAATATAACTGACCCGTACATTAAAATCCGTCGGATAAATTACTCGACTTAGTTAATCAAGATAAACTTTACATAATGCTAGAAAAAGTGAGATTTGTTACTTCGAATATATCAGGTGAATCCTGATAAATTAAATCATAAAATTATTATTATTATTATAAAATTTATCATCTGTAAAAAAAATCTGAGATATTTAGAGAAAAAGAGAGAACATATTTAAGAATCAATCGGGATGGTTAAAAATTCATCTATAAATTTTATTTCAACAAATTTACAGGACTAATCGATGTAAAATTTTCTAAAAAATGAATTTTGAATTTAAAAAAGTTAAGAATATATTTTTGGAACCTAGAAATGTCGGCTTCTCATAAAAATCAACGTTCCTCCCAAAATATTGAAAATTTACAATTTTTTCAATAAAAAATAATTACTGGTAGTCATAAAAGTCTATTTGAAAACATATTTTCACTGCCGAGGTTGAACGAGATCGAAAATAATTTTGCTTTAAATATAGAACAAGAAGAACGGTTGTTTGTTATACAATATCTCACTAATGATCCATTCGTTTTAAATGTTCTTAGCTGCTAATGATCGTGTTTTTTTTTTTTCTAGGTAGAACCTAGTGGATTTTCCCAGTCTATCTGAAACTAATAGTTACTAAAATAAATTTTGAAAATAAGAAAACATACGGCCTACAAGTTTTCCAAATGTTTCGATAAACGAGTTCAATTCTTTATTTGGAAGAGGTGAGAGTTGTACGGAATTGGACTTTTGATATTTTTGTGGCTATCAATTGCTTTTTAACTCATGACTTGATTCGTTTAAATCCACGTATTAATTTGTTTGTCCTGAAAAATATGTTTTTAAATGTACGCCAACTCATAGAAAAAACAGAAGACTACTCAAGAATTGACACTAACGACTGAAAAGTCCTTGAAAGTCTGACATTTATCGAGATCTTAAGTCACAAAAGTAGCTTTCCTTTATTTGAAAATTTTCTCTTAAGCATGACAGAAAGAAAGAATTTAAACATTTCTTTTTCGGTATAGATTCAAAAACTGATATTTTTTTAGCTTTGTTAAACGCAATAAGGAAATATGAAAGTATTTATTGGTAGAGAATCTTTCGATTGGGACTATTTTTATTGTAACCGAAATTTCGTAATGCTAAATTAATTTTCTGAATTCCATGAATAAAACGAAAATATTTCTTATATTGAGAGAGAACAAAGTAAACATTTGCAGTAAATTTAGAAAGTGATAAAGTATAATATGTTCCTTGATGTATTCAAATGGACTCATGGGGAGAAAATACGTGGAGAAAAATAGCCAATATATAACCGGAAAGGGCCATTTAGAAACCGGAATGGGATTAGACTTACCAAGTATTACCAACGAGTTGCAAAACCATTGAAACAAATGAGGCTGAATTTCATCAAATAGATTGAAAATATTCATTTTAAAAAAATGAAGTTTAGTCCTTGAGATAATAAACAGAAGTTGGGATATGGGAATAATTTCAGGAATAACTTTCTGCATGCTTATCAAGATGTCCATGTTAATAAAATTTATATTTGTAATCTATCGAACACACCAAGCACGTGATATTTTCAATTAAAAATGATATTTTTAACTTCTCGCAAAAAAAATCGAAGATTAAAATTTCGGATCAGAACTTTTTAAGAAAATTAGATGATTTTGTATTCAAAATCAATATTATTAATCTTAATCATGAATTTAAAATAGACTTGACCTGAATTTCATGATAAATTTTAACGAGTTGATCATAAAGCTCAAATTTTTCTTTACATAGAAATTTTTATCTAACCTTTTAATTTATTTTTTATAATACAAAGTTTGGCTGTTTAATTTCACTCCGAAAATTATTTAGATTTTAACTCACGCAAGCATGTTGACGAATTCAATACTGTGGGAGTAAAATGTTGGTTTTTAATGGAATTTTTTAAAAAACTTCCATGTCTGACTTTTCCGTTACATAACTACTTGTTAAAATTTTCAACGACAGTTACACAATAAAACACCAATCGATAATAAATTTTTTTTGCCAATAAGAATTCGAGTAAATAGACGGTAATAAATTTTAAATTATTTTTACGTATGATGTAACGTAGACTTTATTAAATTTAATTTTACTATGTCAAGAGACCATTTTCAAGGAACAATCCAAACCTGATGATATCGAAATGATGCGTGACATAGGTAAATTTCTTTCTTTAAAAAAAAAAAAAAAAAAAAAACGTCTGTAACGATAAAAATGTAATCATTTAAATTTAATATTATCTCATTAAAGAAAATATATTTGACTCCCACGTTGTACGGTACTTGATTCTGTAAATACACTGCCTTTGTACAGAAAATGCGATAAATCGATAACCAATATAAATACAATAGTCTACGAGCTTGACGATCAAAAAGTTTCATATTGTCAACCAATTGATATACATTTATATTTTAAGTTACAAAAAATTTTTTAATGGAATTTGAAATAACAGAAAGAAATAAAATCATTGTAAAATTAATTTTTTCCCAAAAAAAAAAGATGATACTTCGTTTTCTTTTACAGTGTCTGGAAATAACAACGAATCGAGGCGTCAAAACTTATTACGAACTATCATTTTCTTTCACAATAATTGAAAAAAAAAATTATTCGATGTCCAGTCTTAAATTTATTGTCTACTCGCCGAGAATAAAGATACAACAAATTATTTCATAGAAAAATAATAAAAGAAATCAAGTTCAAACAGACTAACAAAGAGATAATCCTTATTTGAAAAAAGCTGAATGTAAAAAGTATGCTTAAAAAAAAAAAATTTGATGCTTTCCGTTGATTGAGAACGCTCAGCACGTTCATCTAACAATATCTAGCATGCGGACGAGTAGAGTCGAACGATGGTAGTATAGGTAAAAAAAAAAAATGGTTCAGTACGCAATCCTAAACTAGGGAGATGTTAAGGTGACACTCGTTAATTCTAGCAAGAAATGAGATATCTACAAATGTTAATAATACAAGAAGATACTTCGCATGTTTTATCATATTTTTTGTCCGAGGGCTTTTTTTTACCCGAGGCTTAATTTCACCTCAATTAGAAGTGAAATTAACGCGCATCATATTTTTGTTCTTAATTTTAAAATTCTGAAAAATTATATATTCTAGATTATATACGAGGAATCCTTAGATTATACTAGGATATATTCTCCGCGAATTTTTTAGTAGGGAGAATTTTTATAGAGTACTCGTAAAAAATAAATTAAAATCATTATTTCAAGGGCACCTAAAAAAATTTAGTAAATCCTTACCCCGTGAATGTAAGATCCTTAAATCCACGTTGCGGGAATGTAAGGCCTTATATTCACGCAGAGTGGATCAGCAGGATATCTTTTATGTATAGGTTTCTTTTCTTTTTTTTTTTAAAGAACAATGAATTACCAAGTATAAATAATGATTTTAATTTATCAAAGTATATTATTACATCGATTCTTAATTTTTTCGGATTTAAGTCGAAAAAATTTTTTTAGGAAACTTAAAAAACATATTTAAACTTTAATAAAAAAAAAAAAACTCAATGAATCAATCTAAAAATTCACAGGACCATTAGGAGTACATTCACTTGTAAAAATTCCTGAAAACATTTTGAAGCTTCCTCATCTATGTGAGCAAAGATAAAGTCAGGTTACCAAAACTTTTGGCGTTTGATTTATTTTGAATTTTTTCGAACAATATAGGTGTTGTTGAGGCATAAATGGAAAGTTATTGATACTTGAATTATTTATTTAATCTAAATAATAGCGAATATAACTAGACCGGAATCTCAAACCATTCGTAAAAAAATCATTATATTTGTACCGACAGGAGAATTCTAGCGAAAGATTTTGTTAATGGATTGGATTGACGATTACAAAGAGTATAAAGTACAATTTTATAATAAATTAAAGCCAAAATTATAAATTTTATTCATATTTACTATATTTTTTGTAAGAAATCCCAGATTGAAAAGTTGTAAAATGTATTAAAAATTACACAAAAAAAGAAACTATGGCGGGGACAACACCAACTTGTAATAAGTTTAATAGGTAATACAAAAAAGCCAAGTCGTGTCAGTTAACTAATACATTCAGTTTTATCCCATAGAAAAGTCTGCTATTGCCAAAACGGTTCGATTAATTTTAGCTGGATAAAAAATACCCTTCGAATGTATCTGAGGGTGAATAAGTAGGAAAACAATTTTAAAATAAACATGGCTCAACATTTTATTTCTTCAATACCTTTCCGATAGTCATTTATAGGGTTAAAAAAGTTAGAAAAAAATCAATCTGTTTTTTGTCACTACTGATTGTGCTTCATTCTAAAACGTTGTACTACTATCTCTTCCCACCCACTAGTACCGAGATGAAAAACAAATATCTATTGATCTAGGCTCAAATGAAATTTTTTCCTAAAAACGATAAAGATTAAACTAGTCATTCAAAACGTTTTTACACATTCTCAAAAAAATCTTAAGCTAACAAAAAAAGTATGTGAAATCATTTAGTCTGCCGATTTTATATCAGCTTACTTACTTCTATACAGATAGACCGATTGACGTCCATAAAAACTTTGTTACAATCGATTTTTCAGTAAATTTAATAAAAATCTAACTATTTGAAACTATTTTCCAATTGCTATGAAGCGATTAATTTTATGAGCTTTTTTTTTATTTTTTTTATCGCAGATAAAAACTTTAACGATATTTATCGGAGATAGAAACTTTAATGATTCCTGCAGTACAGTATAAACATTTTCATAGGACTATTCTTTATTTATAAGGACATTTTCTCAATTTCGAAAGATTATTACTCCAATAATTCCGATTTGAATAGCATATAAATAAAAAATATTAATACTAAACATTCGAAGATATTTTACTTTAAAAATTAAGTTTTTTCAGAAAATTTTCGCCAGGAAATTGTTTACATTAAAAATTTTAATTAATTACCAGTAGGTAAATTAAATAAATTTAATCAAAACTTCATTACTAATATTTAACTTGTTTCATTTATCTTCATTATTATGTAAAATCACAATGAGAGACTGAGTATATAGTCAGTACATGCATGAGTAAATATAACTGACCCGTACATTAAAATCCGTCGGATAAATTACTCGACTTAGTTAATCAAGATAAACTTTACATAATGCTAGAAAAAGTGAGATTTGTTACTTCGAATATATCAGGTGAATCCTGATAAATTAAATCATAAAATTATTATTATTATTATAAAATTTATCATCTGTAAAAAAAATCTGAGATATTTAGAGAAAAAGAGAGGACATATTTAAGAATCAATCGGGATGGTTAAAAATTCATCTATAAATTTTATTTCAACAAATTTACAGGACTAATCGATGTAAAATTTTCTAAAAAATGAATTTTGAATTTAAAAAAGTTAAGAATATATTTTTGGAACCTAGAAATGTCGGCTTCTCATAAAAATCAACGTTCCTCCCAAAATATTGAAAATTTACAATTTTTTCAATAAAAAATAATTACTGGTAGTCATAAAAGTCTATTTGAAAACATATTTTCACTGCCGAGGTTGAACGAGATCGAAAATAATTTTGCTTTAAATATAGAACAAGAAGAACGGTTGTTTGTTATACAATATCTCACTAATGATCCATTCGTTTTAAATGTTCTTAGCTGCTAATGATCGTGTTTTTTTTTTTTCTAGGTAGAACCTAGTGGATTTTCCCAGTCTATCTGAAACTAATAGTTACTAAAATAAATTTTGAAAATAAGAAAACATACGGCCTACAAGTTTTCCAAATGTTTCGATAAACGAGTTCAATTCTTTATTTGGAAGAGGTGAGAGTTGTACGGAATTGGACTTTTGATATTTTTGTGGCTATCAATTGCTTTTTAACTCATGACTTGATTCGTTTAAATCCACGTATTAATTTGTTTGTCCTGAAAAATATGTTTTTAAATGTACGCCAACTCATAGAAAAAACAGAAGACTACTCAAGAATTGACACTAACGACTGAAAAGTCCTTGAAAGTCTGACATTTATCGAGATCTTAAGTCACAAAAGTAGCTTTCCTTTATTTGAAAATTTTCTCTTAAGCATGACAGAAAGAAAGAATTTAAACATTTCTTTTTCGGTATAGATTCAAAAACTGATATTTTTTTAGCTTTGTTAAACGCAATAAGGAAATATGAAAGTATTTATTGGTAGAGAATCTTTCGATTGGGACTATTTTTATTGTAACCGAAATTTCGTAATGCTAAATTAATTTTCTGAATTCCATGAATAAAACGAAAATATTTCTTATATTGAGAGAGAACAAAGTAAACATTTGCAGTAAATTTAGAAAGTGATAAAGTATAATATGTTCCTTGATGTATTCAAATGGACTCATGGGGAGAAAATACGTGGAGAAAAATAGCCAATATATAACCGGAAAGGGCCATTTAGAAACCGGAATGGGATTAGACTTACCAAGTATTACCAACGAGTTGCAAAACCATTGAAACAAATGAGGCTGAATTTCATCAAATAGATTGAAAATATTCATTTTAAAAAAATGAAGTTTAGTCCTTGAGATAATAAACAGAAGTTGGGATATGGGAATAATTTCAGGAATAACTTTCTGCATGCTTATCAAGATGTCCATGTTAATAAAATTTATATTTGTAATCTATCGAACACACCAAGCACGTGATATTTTCAATTAAAAATGATATTTTTAACTTCTCGCAAAAAAAATCGAAGATTAAAATTTCGGATCAGAACTTTTTAAGAAAATTAGATGATTTTGTATTCAAAATCAATATTATTAATCTTAATCATGAATTTAAAATAGACTTGACCTGAATTTCATGATAAATTTTAACGAGTTGATCATAAAGCTCAAATTTTTCTTTACATAGAAATTTTTATCTAACCTTTTAATTTATTTTTTATAATACAAAGTTTGGCTGTTTAATTTCACTCCGAAAATTATTTAGATTTTAACTCACGCAAGCATGTTGACGAATTCAATACTGTGGGAGTAAAATGTTGGTTTTTAATGGAATTTTTTAAAAAACTTCCATGTCTGACTTTTCCGTTACATAACTACTTGTTAAAATTTTCAACGACAGTTACACAATAAAACACCAATCGATAATAAATTTTTTTTGCCAATAAGAATTCGAGTAAATAGACGGTAATAAATTTTAAATTATTTTTACGTATGATGTAACGTAGACTTTATTAAATTTAATTTTACTATGTCAAGAGACCATTTTCAAGGAACAATCCAAACCTGATGATATCGAAATGATGCGTGACATAGGTAAATTTCACATGAAATATTTTTGTAGAGTGAAAAGATTTCTTATCTTATGTCAACTTTTAGATTGTCATTTCGCATAAATTTGGGGGCGACAAAAATTAAATTACCCATAAATTCTTACATTAATCATATTAAATAAAAAATAAAAAATTACTATGCTAGATTTTTAGGAACATTTAATTGATATCTGAAGCTTAAATTTCGAAAAAAAATTTTTCTATAGTTCACTGAATTTTTGAACCTTATATAAGAAAAAATTAGTGTCTTTTAGGGACCTCTGATATCCCACCCTTACGCTTTAAAGAGACAAATATACTACCCCTCTTTCTTGTTTGCATACTATAACAAAGAATAAATTTATCTTTCTCATTTACTTTCGTTTTTACTCTAGTGTGATTAATTTAGAGGAGTTGAGAAGGTAAAAAAATAGTTTTTTGACTTATAAATCTTTCCTCGGCTTTTTCGCTCGTTATGATTTTTAATAAATTATATCCAAAGTGACTTCCAAACAATATAATGCATATGTTTTACAAATGATGTATTTATCAATCAATATCATAATACTAAAATGTGTCAAAACATTGTCGGTACTGAATAATTAATGTAATAATTATTATTATGTTATTTCATATAGAAAATTCGGTACTTCCATGATATATCGACTTTATTCACGTTATATGATAATTGATAATTGGTAATAAATTAGCATCAAAATGTGTCAGTGCTGTAGCCGTCACTGTATTATAAATAAATTACAGTGCTTTTTTTTATTTATTAAAAATACTATTATTATTTATCGATTTAATACTAACTGATATTTTTGATAGAAATTAAAAAAAAAATAATTCTGCAATCTTTATAAAAGCAATTCATATTTAGCATAACACCAGATATACTATAAATGCTGATTATTACTGGTACTAATTTATTCCAAGTCAGGAAATCTCTATTTAATGAAACAGATGTTTTATTCGATAAATTAGTTTAAATATAACAATGCCATTATATCGAAATTATTATTTATTATTGTATGTATGATGTCCGCAGATTAATATGACACAATATTTCATTTATCTGAAAATTAACGTACCGCAAATAAACCACTTAACCTTTACTTTGTACATTCATCAAATTATGATTTATTAATGTTGATTCTCAAACATGTTACATCTCATTAATTATTTTTATATAAGTTAGCATATTTTTGAAATACTGAAAATTCACTCGGTAAAAGTATATCGATAAAGTAATACATGCTCGGTCAAAGTTTATGTGTCGGAGCATATGCATGTTTTAGTTTAGGTTCTAGTAAACGATGGTGAAATATTGTGAAATAACTCATGACATTTTTGCATTATCTTTAACAACCGTCTAAGCTTGTACTTCAGTGTGACACATAATTTATAAAGTGAAACGGCGTAAATAATATGTCAAGGAAAATTTACAACAACTAAGATAAAGTATGAAAATTATTTCTACTTACTTAAAAAATCGGTTCAATCTTTAAAATATGAATTGACACTCGAGAATTACAAATTGTGAATAAAAAAAAATTTAACTTAATGATTTTTCGATACCATTTATTTATAGTTAACAAATCTGAGTAAATTTAAGTTAGAAATTTTCTGAAATTATTAATTACTAAATTTCACTAGAGAAAACTATCGTGTAATAAAGTATATTTGTTCTTTTCTGAATTTGGGTCATTGAATAGAAGTGATCAGAATCTTCTATCAGTTCTCTATCAGTTGAGAAATACGATGAAATTGGCTGAAAATTAAATTTTACGATGTTGTCACTCTTACGACTTGAAATAGTAAATGTAATTAGCATAGCATCAATATATTTGAACTTGATCGGTCGAGTAAAAGGAAGAACTCAATGTCAGCAGAACCATCTAATCAGATAACACCTCACTTCTCTGTTGGTTTGCATGAAGATTATACTAAAACTTTTTACATGTTTCATCGGTTGAATTCGGCTAATCTACTTGGATGAAATCAAGAAGTAGCTAAAGTGGTTACTAATAAATATTTACATTCATATTATCAACTTTCTGTCTGGACAGAAATATTTATTTTGTCGTAACTTTTAAAATTATGAGGCGTGAAAAAATTTATAGATATTTTGTGTTTGTAAAACATCTATAATAGAGTTCAGAATTTAATACCATTTTTAGCTTTCTAAAATTTGAATCATAAGGAAAATATCGTAAATGTTTTTTGAATTTCCCGTTAATTTTAAGTGTTCTGAATTTTTTTCCTCTCTTTTATGATAATAGCCAAAAATAATCACTCAATTTAATTATGTATGCAATTACATTATTGCGACAGTTCCATGCAATAATATATAACATCGTAATATTGTGATATATTTTAACGATATAATGCTGTGAACAGTATTCGCCAAAAAGCAATGAGTATCCGGTTTGTTTTAGCCAAGAATGTTTCCGGGTTAAGTAATTTAATTAATTAATAGAGCTTAATTAAAATATTTTTCTGACAAAATTTTAATCCGTTGTCCAGATTATTATTATTCCATTATACATGGAACAGAAAATAAATAAACGATATTTTCGTGCTGAATAATAATCGACACTCATTTTCATTGTGAAGGAAATAAAATAAAAAAATTGATTTTTTTTTTTTTTTCATTAAATTTTGTACTCAAATAAAATTTTAATACATTTTATCAAGATGGAATTAAATTGGTATACACTAAAATGAAATTAAAATAGATATTGAACAGAGCAGTCTACATGTTCTTATATATTACTACTAAGAATAGAAAAAGTCTCAATATTCTGTGTAATTATCATCAAAAGAGATTGACATATCATTCAATACTTAATGATAAAAGTGAAATCTTATTATGATTTAAGAAATAATATTGATTAATTTACTGAAAGCTGAGAAATTTTTACGATTTAGTGCACACTTTAATTTTTTTTCTGTTTTCTGTTTTTTGCTTAAATCTTTTTGAATAACAAAATATTGAATTACAAAATAATAAAAAAATCAGAAACATGAGATTACTCAATTTATGCCATTAAAATATTTATAATTTGATTTTAAATAAAATCAAATTTTTGTTCACCAATAAAAAAAAATACATTATTTTATGAGCTTAACAATGCCAATGTAATAAATATGTATGATTTCAAATTACATTTATCATATTCGTTAACCAAATACGCACTCAAGCGCATTTATTTGACGACCACAAATATGAAATAAAATAGTTACACTATTTTAATATTTAACATTTTATTCGAAATAGCGCACATCTGCCAAAATTATTCAAAGCTTTTAGGTAGTCTGCTAACATTACATGTAAATGTTAATGTGATAACAGAATAACTTCAACGACGCGTTATTATATCTAAATTAGAAAATAAGATTAGAATTGATCGGCTGCTACCTGAAATAAAGTGTTAAATAATTATTTTGGTAGCTTAATAAATACTGAAATAGAAGAAGATAATGAAGAAATTCGTGATAAAGTGACATATTCAATTATGGATATAATCATCGCGGCCATAATTAATAGCATTCAGTTTTGTGCTGCAATGGTCTCACCAATTATATCCTTAATTAAATGTCTCTTCACAGCTATTTTAGTTATCATTATCTTCACAATTTTCAAATGATAATCTCTCTTTTATCTATACTAATACTATAAAGAGGAAAGATTTGATTGTTTGTTTACATTAAATAGGCTCCGAAATTATTGAACCGATTTGAAAAATTATTTTATTCACTGTTGGGAAGCTACACTATCCCCGAGTGATATAGGCTATATTATATTATGAATAATTTAGAAATTTTTATTCAATATCCGTGCGAAGCCGGAGCGGACTAGTCTAAAATAAAATAAAAACAATGAACTGCATAAAATTAAAAAAGAAAAATAGAGTATTAAAAAAAATTTCGATGATATTACCAAAAAACAGTTAATAATAATAAATATTTTTTTGTTTTGCTTTTAAGGATGTTTTTAGAAGCTGAATTGAGCAGCAATGAAGATAGCACATTTGTCAACAATGATTCTCTGCAGTACTTCTCGAATGCATCCATCAACGGTGACTATATTTTTGATCGGATCGACATCAAAATTATATTCATCACTCTCTATTCCATCGTCTTTTTCTTTTGTTTTTTCGGTGAGTAGATAAATATGATTTTAA
>JZSA01001269.1:0-80198 GCA_000956155.1 Cotesia vestalis
CCATACCTCAATTACTTTCAATTTGTTAATATAGCAAAGTAATCACATGACCATGAATACGAACTGCTACAACAATGGTTTATTGTCAAACTGAACAAAGAATCTTTTAAAATTGGTGGTAGGAGTTGAGGAACCGTGTATAAATCCGTGACGATTCCAGACCCGGCTCCTATTCTTATAATGGTGAATAAAGTATATACATTGATGTAATTCCTACGGAGTCGGACAATAAAATTTGTTCGACGGTCAATACACATTTTGAATATAAATTTAAAAATATTCGAATAAAAAACACCTTTTTTTTCATTTAGGATCATTTAATTATACACTTATAAATAATCAGCAATCACTTAATAAATGTTGACTTTTATTGAACAGATAGGCAATAATTAGTTTGTGAAAGGAGAAAATAAAGAAAGCATAAGAACGGTAAAAAAGTTAGATAGATTTATAGAGTTGGAAAAAGAAAAAAAAACCCCAACATATTTTTTCGAGAAAGCTTATTCTTTGAGTACTCAAAGAACAATTTTTCAATCTTTTTTTGCTTCGTAAATATTATAAAAATTATTGCTCGATAAAATTAAAAAAAATTATTATTTTATATTTCATTTATTTTGCTCTATAACTTTTTTAACAAAAGTAAAATCCCGACTTAAAAAAATTTCTGATTTTAAATAAAAATAGTAAAACTTATCTTGCTGTTCCGATGATATCGGCTGAATACAACTTAGACTCGCCAGGAGTAGTTCTGTGGTAGTAATTATGAACTTTGCTTCCTTGAACTACTAACGTTATGAAATTATGATCGACTACCTCAAACTTAACTCCTGAACGCAATTTACCGTTGGGCAGTACAATATCATCAAGATTGAATGACTTTAATGTTGCATTAAGCACAACAAAGTTCGGGTGATTTTCTGTTGTGAATCTTCGATCATCTTGAATCCACTGAAGCTTTCCAAATCTATTTCGCCGTCTATTAAAATACCACATTCAACTTGAATGCTGATAAAGCCGTTCTTTTCATAAAATCGAGCATTTGTCACAACTCTAGAGTCGAGCGGGAAGTTAAAAAAAATCTATTTAGTCTTTTGAAGGAATTCTGGTCGAAATTTCAAGAAAGTTTCTTTCATCATTATTTTTATCATTTTTAGATAAAGAATTTTTAAAACTACTATTTTGTTAACAGGTCAAATTACTTTCAATAAATCATCCAAAAAAAAAAAAAAAAAAAAAAAAGTTACACTAAGATCCTCTCTAAAGACGGTCATTTTTCATTTCCTTGAAAGTATCTTTAGAATACCAAGTAGTACCACTTGAGTTCAAAATTTAATTTTTCCCAACTAAATTCTCACAAGTCATTTTTTATTTCATTTTTCAAAAAAAAAATTATTAATAACTTAGTAGCAAGTACTTTTTTTTTAATTATTGGTCAAAATTAAAGAGCGCGTGTAGCGTGAATAAAACAATAAATCTTTTTGTAGACTAAGATGTCAATATTGTAATTTTTAGTATAAATTGTTTCCAGTATATAATCGAGCTAAACAAGGATACATTGTGATTATTATTATTATTTTCTACTTTCACAATAACTTTTCAACGGTCTCATTATTCAAATAATCAAAAACAAACTTTTGTTTGAAACTATTGATTAATAACAGTAAACACAGATCATAAAAGGTTTGGAAACATTCCGTAGGTAAATGGCAAAAAAAAAATGTCGAGAAATAGTATGAGAAAATATATTTACTCCATTGTTTTAAAAGAAGAAATAACTTTTTATAGTATAATTAATCAGCTAAAGAAACTTATGAAAAATAAAGAAGACTTTTAATGCAAGATTAAGTGAAATAGCCAGTCAGAAATATCTTCTTCAACTTATACAATTATATAATTCCAACAAAACATAAGAAGTAGTTTTTTATACTAACAACTTGACGTTAAAAAAAAAAAATATGAAAAACAATGGACTCTATGAATTTTTTATGCTTTCGTTAAAAAATTAACAAATTTAAATTATCCTTTTCTGGGTGATAATTTTTTTTTCTCTTGAAAATGATTATTTAAAAAATAATGTGAAAACTCACGATAAGTGAAGTATAATCCGATTTAAATCCGTAAGAATTTAATCATATGATGAATGTAAGAGAATGAGAATGAGTACGTATTTATTCAGTAGCATGTGTCTATGTATATTATATGTGCATATACAGATGAGATTCAGTTAAAATCTATCTGAATACATATGTGTTCACTTGAACATGTCTGTCATGGTTCATACTTTTGTGATATAAACCTTTTGATATTTTATTCTCTTTTGTTATCTTTTTACATATAAAATACCTTCACTGTCAGCAGTACTACCAGATTTAGAAGAAACATATACATCTAACAAGTAAACAGTTGAAATTAAAATCTTGGATGAATTCCATGCTAGAAATCACCGAAAAGTGATGAGAATAGTTGGAAACAATTATTCCACCGATAAATATGAACCACATTGTAAATATCGAGCTGTTATACTTGTCAAAAAAAATTGTAACCAGTCATTGAAAATTTTTGTCGCCAATTTGTCTGCAGTCATAAATTATGTAATATACGTACGTACTTAATCTCGTTATTATTCCAACTAGCATATTATATTTTTTGGTGCATATTTTTTTCCAAATGTTGGTCGAAAAATGCTGCAACACTATCGATATATGTATTATTTCCATACACGAAAAAAAAAAAAATAATAATGTATTTATTATAAGTGATAATCGATTAATAATGATAAATAATTCTATTCAAATAGTAAAACAGTGATTTGAATAGTTTATTTACTATTTGAATATTACAATTCAATAATTGTAATACAAAATAAAATTATTTTTATATTTTTTAACCCGAAAATCGCAGTTATTTTTTCAAACATTAGAAATATCCTTTTTTTTTTTATTCAAATCTATCAAAATCCTTCAAAACTAATTTATCATTGTACATAAAAAATAACTATTTCACTTCTCTTCCTGATGATGATAATTTATTGATCAAATCTTAATATTTGTATTATAATACTCGTCATAAAGAACAAATTTAAAAATAAAATTAAATAACTCAAATAAAATATTTAATTATTACTTTGTAAAGTAATTTTTACTTTGAATGAGTTTTATTTTCTAACTATAATGACATTAAAACCCAGCAATATAATTTGATAAAAAAGTTTCATTAATAATAATTCCTTTTAATAATTTTTGTGTTCCAGGAAATCTTCTAGTCATTCTAGTCGTCATGTATTCACGAAGAATGCGCGGCATAACAAACTTCTTCCTGGCAAATTTAGCTGTTGCAGACCTTTGCGTCGGAATATTTTGCGTCTATCAAACTCTGATTAATTATCTTATGAACAGCTGGCTTCTTGGCCTCTTCCTCTGTAAAGTCTACACGTTTGTTCATGCACTCTCATACACAGCAAGTATCATGATTCTAGTATTAGTATGCGTGGAGAGATACCTTGCAATCATTCATCCGATAAAGTGTAGATCCTTGCTGACAAGAAGCCGTCTGAGAGTAATCGTTGTAATTGGATGGATTTTAGCTGCTATTTATGCTTTGCCAAAATTTATATACGCAGAAACAATTGAAAATAAACTTATGAATGGAGCTCTCGATATAATTTGTATTCCAAATATGAAAAAACACAGTAAAAATGCTCTTGACACTGTCAATTTAATTTTACTTTACATTGTACCTTTGTTTTTGATGAGCTATCTGTATACCAGAATTGGAATCAGGCTGTGGAAAAGCGGACGAACTTTAAGTGGCCCTGATCTAATAACCAGACCGAGAAATATAAGACTTCACCATACAAATGAATCTAACAGAAATGTACTTCGTGCACGTCGAGGTGTCATAAGGTAAATAAACGATAAATTTTTTTTAATTTTTCATGGAAAAAATACAATCTCGCTCCAACTGATATTAATAATTTATTTGTTAAATTAAGGATCGATAAATTTATTTCTGATGATTGTTATATACCAATCGAATCGTTTTTGCATCCCCTGCAAGCTTATTAGGCCAAACAATTGATTAGTTTATTATTTTTTTAGAAATTTAGAATTTCTCATTTTACATATTCGCATTTTCAGTTCATTTAATGAGTAAATTTTATGGAGTTTTCCAAAACCTATGTACTCACAGTTAAATAAATTAAAGAGCAATTTGTTCAACATACTTACAGGATGCTCATTGCAGTGGTAATTATGTTCTCGATGTGCAATCTTCCTCAACAAGTCCGAATCCTGTGGCTTCACTGGGGTTCAAATTACAACCAAAATTCAGATTTCAGCACGATATTAACAGTTTCCACAGCTCTTATATCATACATGAATTCTTGCTTAAATCCTCTACTTTATGCCTTTTTGTCACGAAATTTTCGAAAGGCAATGAGGGAGCTTTTTTCTTGCCACTTTCAAAGACGAGGCAGAGGCTACAATGCCACAGACGGAGCCCACATGGAAAATGGTAACAATAACGTACCCCGCAGTTCCGTTATACGATTAAATTCAACTTATGACAGCCCTTGCACTACGCACACCATTACCAGGCAAAGCACGTACGTCAAGAGTTCGTGAACTTTGTTGTCTGACCCCGTGCCCGATAAAGTAAATATTGAGCCACGGAGGCCAGTTTGCCATGATATTGCTATAACTCAATTGTAAAATGTACATTATTTCTTATGTAAAGTTTTTCATGAATGTAAATCTACCTCTCATGGAAATTCAAAATACAAAGTTTTATTATGTAACTGAAGTTGCGACCGGTCAGCTGAATGCTAATATATATAGATACATAACATACATAGTCAATTTCAAAGCCTCCTAGAAAATGCTCGATACATTTTAACCCTCGGAAAAAATTACCAACTAGCTGGAGTCACGCTCCTTCCACATTTTCATCATTTGAACCCCTTACGATTTTTCAATTGGAACCTCCAGAGACTTCGACAGTCGGAGGTGGTTGAAACGATAACAATAAAATTTTAAGGTGACTCCAGACAGGCTTGAATTTTTTTTTTGCGCGGTAAAGTGTGCTCAGAATTTTCAGGAGCTTTATAAATTCTCCAGCTGGAATTTCTAGGAGTTCCGACAATCACAAAGGGGTTCAAATGATGAGAATGTGCAAGGAAAAAGACTCCAGGTAGTTGATAATTTTTTCTGTGGATTAAAGTGTATCGAGGTTTATCTAGGAGGCTTATAAGTCTATATATATTAGTATTCAGCTGACCGGTCGCAACTTACATGGTTTATTTAAATTCAAAAGTACTTTTTTTATTTTATTACTCTATATGCCAAAAAATAAGCTTACTTTGAAAACTATGCCACAGATGGTTTTCGAGAGAGTAATAAGAATGATTTTCCAAATATAATTTTTACTTTTTATAGATTTATATATTGTATTGTATATAGTATATATTGAATAAGACGTCTCAAAAAACCAACTATTTTTTTCTTGCTTATTTCTATGAAAATATTTTAGTTTAATTTACCAAATTTTAAAGGTTGAATGCTTAGATTTTGACAATACTTCTCTGCCAAATCAATCATTACTTTAAACTTTGCTGAAAACTGTTTGGATATTTTTATTTTTTATTTTACTTTGACGAATAAATTACAGAAATTTCCAAATGTCGTGTTTTATGAACTAATGAGAGAAAAAAATTAATTTTTGAATTTTTTTTAATTAAAAAATAAAAAATTCATTCGAGCTGATTTTGAACTTTAAGCACATTATGAACTGACATGTATTTATAGGATAGTAAAAAAAAAAAAAAGAGCACTTAGTTTTTTTGTGCCATCCTATTTTAAAAGCAACGAAATATTATTATTATTAATTACCAGATTGTATTAATATTGTAATTACTATTGTTATTATAAAATATTTTGTAATATGATAAATTTTAATCTGTAAATAATATTGTAAGTATCGTAAAAGTTTATCGTTATAATTGATAATTAGTATTTTAATTTACCCTAATCGAACTTAAATAAATGTATTTTTTTTTTATAATTCCCAACTAACATAAAAAAATATTTCATATTTTAAGTAATGTTTGTTTAAATTATTGTAATTGTAAAAAGTTAAATATAAAACGAAAATTTTATGATTAATTATTTAAACTGCAATTTTTTACCCTATTAAATTTTTTACAAAATTATGCAAGATAAGATAAAATAAATGGAGAAAAAAAAGCTAAATGTGTTCAAAAAACTGAAAATGTTCTATCGTAGGTAAACTTTAGTTTCAGTTACTAACTGGATTGAAACTTTTTACATTTATTCAATCATCAATCAATATTTAAATTTCGACTAAAGCTTATGCAAATAAAATCTTTAAACCAAATATTACCGACCTAGAATTAATTGCGCTACAATTAGTTAAAGGTTATTTTTAAATTTGTAGTTGGCATACCAATTGACTATCAAGTGCTATTAAACGGTTGAAACGTGAGAAGACTTAATGTTTACAAATGTAAAAAACGATGCTCTAATTCATTTCTTTGTAAAATTAAAGCAATGAAGCATTAAATATACGACTAAAAAAAGATATACTATTTAACTACCATGACATCACAGTAATTGGTAAGTAACTGAGTTTAAGTATGTAGAGATTTATGGAATTTTAATTAATTATACGGGACACAGTAATGTCCCTCTGGAATACTCTAAGTTATTTGCAGTACTGTGCCGACTTACCGCGAAATCGCGTAAGTCAACATAACATATTTTAAAAGGAATTTAGTGTCATCATTTCAACTATATTCTCGCACCAACTAGTATGCAAGCGCGCATATTAAGCTTGTGATTATCGAATTTAACTGAAGTAATAACTGAAAAATTTTTGGAGCAATTATTATTTTTGTCTGAACGTTTACTATAATTTTTTTTTTCTGTGTACTCACTTATTTATTTTTATTTGAAGAATAAAATTTAATAATTGCATAACAAATTATAATTCCTACAAATATTTTTCAGTTATTATGAATTTCAATAATCATAAGCTTAATTTTAAGATTTTTTTTTTTTAATTGAATTTTTTTCGACATTTGAATCTTCGAATCATTCCCATATAAAATAAAATAAAAATCCCTATAAATATAAAAACCATTCCTGTATATAGTTAACTCATAAATCATAATTTGTGAGTATTATTTTTATAATTCCTGGTCGTAGTTCCTATAATGTTAAAAGATGAAATTTCACAAAATTTTAGGAAGATTTTTGTATTGAGAAAATCGTATTTGTATAAAAGTTAGATTGTCTTTCTCACTTAATGGTAGATTACAGTATAAAAATATTCCCCGATGGCCATTTTATTTGCAGTATCAAAAAATAATTAAATAATGAAACCCTGAAAGATTAAGATTTCTATCGTAATTGGTTTTCAAGGAAAAGAAGTAGTCATAAGATATTCTTCGGTGTTGGATAATGAAATTCCCGTAAATTTCGACGCTTGTAGAATTTAAATTATTTTACTCTTATTTTTACTGGTTGGAAAGCTCATCCCTCATGATATCACAGAGTGTTTGATTTGTTCCGTTTCCTCTATTAAAATATAATGTACATATTGTTCAGGTGTAATATGTTGAATTTTTCAATTTTGGAACAATACTATACTTTACAACAATACTATTTTTTTTCTGATTTTTTTACGAATAGATTTCATCCCGAAACAAATTATTGAGCGCAATAAAAGTGTCTATTTTTTTTTTATATATTACTAGTCTGTCTATCAGTTTATCAATATTATCCACGTGTCAAAATAGTGCTTAACGTTTCACATCCGATAGTTTTACTCCGTAAAGTAATACGAAAGAAAAAATAGAGCGTGTGGCATGGAATGGAACCGTTTTTCCAGACTGTGGATATTTTTTTCTATCTACAAAACTCACCCTCAACTGAAATCTTTTTCTTCCATCCCTTTTACTACGTAATATAATTACAACATATCGTGAAATACAACCATTTGAGTATCGATTATTTCACTCTGTAGACTAATTTTTTCGACTCAAAAAAAAATATTTATTCCCACAAAAAAAAAAATGACTTTCATGTTTTGTAAGAAAAAAGTGCCACTTTTTCTCATTTGAAAAATAAATGAAGTAGTTTTAGATTTGCATTAACTTTCCCGCGAAACAAAGGCAGAAAATTAAAATTTTGGCTACAAATATGGTTAAAAATAGTATACACGCCGGGGAGAAAAGTAACATACATCGCCTTCGGCTCGAGAAGCAATTTTACAAGCGAGTTGGAATGTTCTACTTCCTTTCCTCGCGTGCAATATACCATGAAAAACGCTCGACTCTCAGACCATCCCTCAAACTTCCCTCCAGGTACATTTTTTATATATTTTTGAGCTTGAATAGAGACGTGTTCAAAAAACATTTTTTTTTTTTTTTTTTAATTGAATTTCAATATCTCCCGTATGAATCAAATAATTCTCATGCGACTCACGGCAATTGATGCAGTTTTTGGGCACAAAAATATAACACAAATCGCACTCTTATGAATAAGTGGTAATACTTCTTTCTTCTTCTTGCGTTTTCTTCAGTAGCGCGCGCTACAAAAAAAAAATAAGAATCATACCAACAATTCCCAACATTGACCGTTGATAATATGGAAATGGATGTTTCCAACAATTTTAAACTTCCTTCAGTTATTCATAATTTATACAATTAAAAGAAGAAGGGCAATTTTATCTCCGGCTTATTTGTTTTATCGAATCGGATTTTTTAGTTGGACATTATGATAAGTTTTCGGAGTAGTTACAAATAGATTCGGATTTTGAGCGGAATAAAATTAATTAATTTATTTCGTTTTACTTTAATTAAATCGTTTAATTAATCGATTTAATTGTGAGAATAAAAAAAATTTCTTCACTAAAAGATTGGTTTTTCTACAGTGAAATTTTTCATGTTTCGTTTTTAGAGGAGTATTTAATAATTTTTTTATTCTATAAGTTTCTATTAAAAATAAAATTAATGCGATATTTAAAAAAGAATAAAGCGATAATAGATCGTATAATTTTAGTCGAAATGACATATATTTTTGTTATCAAAGACAAAAAATTTAACCGTTGATAAGATAATCTATACCGCGAGCTTTTAAGCCTTTCCGTATTTAGGCGATTGTTAAATTCAAAGTATGTAAATATGCTGTACAATAAAAATAGGAGGCGTAAACAATTATGCTTTTATCATTTTATAAAATGTTCCACGCGCAGTGGGAAAAAAAAATTCCGAAGGAGAAATAACAAGAACAAGGGAAATATAAACAAATTGATATTGCTCCAGAGGTTGATTAATACTTGATCGGACCCCCAGCACAGCACTTGCATCACATAACACACAAGATAACCTCGCGGTAAAAAATATTATTCTCCAACATTGAATAAATAATCTACATTTTCATTGCGCAATCATAACAAATGCGTTAAGTATAATACGCTTATTGTAATTATAGTTTATAATTTATAACTAACACCCTACTGGATTAAAATATTTTATTGATCTAAATCTTTGTTTAAAATTACTAATAATTAATTATTATTATAGAAAATAAATCACAAAAACCAGAACTATTTCGTAAATTTTTCCCATTTAGGGATGACAATAAAATTAAAAGTATGACTTTTAATTCAGAAGCGCTGTAACTTTTAGCTCTGTCGTTGTATTTTGTAAGATATTTCATTCCACTCTGTATTTTGTCAAGAAATAAATGACTAAGAGAAGCAAACCGCAAATTTGATACACTATTAGTGTTCTTTAATGCGTGTACTAATCTTTCCGGGTACGTCTGCTTACACTTTATCACAAGGTCTTAGAGAAGTCAAGTTTAAACTCGGAAATTAAATACCCCACCCAAGCTTGCTCTCATAACAAGAATAATGAATTTATTGATCGTAAAATATTCGATGATTACATGGCTAGTAAGGATCAAATTTTCTAAAATATCTCACAACAAAAGAGTGTGCTTTTATTATTTTTACAATAAGTAATACAAGAACTAATCAGCTATGACAGTGCTGCATTATTTATAACAAGATTCTCTTATTAATTTTTTTAACAAAAAAACTTTTTTCACTTTTTCGTACATTTTATTTACAATAAATAAACTGCTTTTCAATTTCTGTCAAAATTCGAATTTTTATAAGTCAAAAAAATATTTTATTTAAAAATTCTAATTAAAAAAATTTTTTTTTTCTTGAATGCGGATTATTAAACAAAAATTTTTCTTTACTAATCGGAAAAGTTTTTTTTTCTGGAAATTAAATTCATTTTTAATTTTTAATTTTATCCAGTTTCGATTCCTTTATATTTTATATATTTCACAAATATTATAAATACAAACTATATGAAAAATTCACGTAGGTACTTAAATAAAAGGTCTCGATGAGTGTAACATCGGAATAAGCTTATAACATATAAAATATCAATATTTTTCAAGATATAAGCTCATCTCGATATTACACTTATCAAGACCTTTTATTTGAGTGCTTCCATGAATTTTCTACGTATTTTATATATTTTCTAAATATTTATATATTTATTTATTTTGTACCGACGAAAAAAAAAAATAATTTGGCACAAAAAATTTGTTTCAGTTAAATAAAAATTTATTTTAGTATAAGAATTCCGTACTTGGATGTTTTCCAGATTAAAATCCAAATTCTTTCTGAAATCGCTCCGAAATGACTCCGCTGAAAAAAATTCCAGATTTACTCCAACGCGGAATGTTGAGTGACTTCACTCGGGTACTCCGAGTGACGGGAGTGAATGCGGAGTAAAATTTACTCCCGATTGTTTTACAGTGTATCAAATTAATAATTTTTTTTAATGGAAATTACAACAAAACATCGCTAAAATTTTTCAAACACACAAATTTTATATATAATGCAATTTATTGACTTGCCGATGCATTAATGACGTAAGCATATTATTTTTTAAACTCTTAGAAATCATGTGAATAACATCGCTTGATAAATATAACATCTACAGATATATATTATATTATGGTGATAGTTTGGAGACAGCCGGTTGGAGAATTTATTCAGTAGAGAAGTGGGAGTATCAGAATTGAAAGCTATAAGAATTGTGGCACACAGACCTTTGATCAGTCTTGTTTTAACTCTTTCTCAAGAATTATTACTTTGTTTTTATCAAATAATCAGGTATTTAAACATATTATTAAAAGTATATAAATATCCAAGTATAAAAATATGTAACTTAAAAATAGTCTGTTTAAAGTTTTATGTTTTTACAACTGGTCATATCTGCCGGAAACCCATTATGACATTTAAAGAAATTTATCTCCAACATTCAATAAATTATAAAAATTTATCAAATGCAAACTGTTTATATTGACTCAATTAATTTTAATTATCATATAACCAGTGTGATTTAATTATCACGTTATTTGAAGAATTAATTGTAGCACTTAGTAAGTTTAATATTATTTTATCGAAAGTTCACATTGCGATAATACAATAAACTCTCTAAAAAATTATAGATAAAATAATCAAATCATTTAATTTAGTTAAATTGTATTCAGAAAAATTTAATACTTGAATTATTATTTGTTTCAACATTTACTGATATGTAACTTGATATTTTAAAAATTATAAATTTCTTCATCCCGATAAAAGATTTTTTTAAAATTTATTTATAGAAACATCGGTTATGAATATCTAACTAATGCTCTGGAATGTTGACATTCTTGATACAACATATTGATGTAAATTCAGCAGGGAAAAAATTATAATATTATTTGCATCTATCCTCCAGACTCCAAATAGATAAACATGTTACGCTTGATTAAATAATGATGGAAAAAAATTTTTACAGATTTAAATTCTAAGCAAACATGTCAATCAAATTAAGAAGTGTTTTCATCAGTGATCCGGTTGATAGTTCTTGTGCAGATTTACTGACGAGCCACGGAGTTCCGGTGACGACTAAATATAAACTTTCTAAAGAAGACTTAATTCAAGAATTGCAGGTATTATTTATTTGTAATAAACAATTATAAGATAATTAACATAAATTACATCTGTTTAATTATACAGTTAAGTAATTCAATTTATATTAATAAAATTTTAATTGTATCAATTCATCGGTTGCGTGTTCATTGAGCTGAGAGATAATAAAAGAATTAACTTTAACTGTCACAAGAATTAGTTAAGCTCGAAAAAAAAAATTTGAATTAACGCTGTTAAATAAATTAAGTGTATTCTACATTTACATTTTTCTTGGGATAGTTAAATATGAGTGGAAAATTTTTTTTAAATACTCAAGAGGAATTTTTTAATTTGAATCGTCCCATGACTGTAATATATTTACGAAAAGTTATTTCCTCGTATACCAAAGTATATCAAATATTTTTCTCTGGGACTGTACTTCGTCCCAACTAATTGCTTTAGCTTCACATATGTATGTGGACTATCAGTTATAATATGAGACATACCATTTTTTAATAATAAAATTTAATTTAATTGAAATACCAGAAATTAACCCGTTTAATCGTTTAAAAGATTTTTTAATAAATTTTATTAAATATATTGCTCTAAAAATAACTGACTTTTAAATTTTTTAGTAGATTTTTAATAAATAATTTTATTTTATTACATGAATTAATTTATTTAAAACAGAAAAATTATTAAATTTACTTGGAGTTTTTCGGCGTTGGTTTAAAAATTTATAAAATATATTATAATTAATGAATATAATTCTCGAAGTAAATATTGTTTTTTTAGTCCAAAAGAATTTACCTTTTAAATGAAAAATAAAAATTATCAGACATCGGAATTTTTCCTATAAATTACTTTGAAGTATATTAAAAGGTTGCATAAACAAAATACAAATAAAAAAAATTAAAAATAAATTAAAATAAAAAAAATTAAAAAAAAAATTATAAAAAAAATTAAAATAAATAAAATTTTGACTCGGGAATGTAACTGTTTTTTTTTTAATTTCCAAAAAATGTAAGAGCGAGAAAAAAAAATTGTTTTTCACAACAGAAAGTTAAAAATGTCAAATTCAAGTTATAAAGAACGGAATTTTACACTAAAACGATATCTTGACAACAAAATTCTATTTTTCAAACGACGCGATAAGATGACACTTTAAGAGCACCACTTACGATAGATTGAACTCAATAAACTAACTTATTTATTTTATAATTGTCATTTTGTTATTTCAAGTGTAAATATGTATCTATTTAACTTTTACCATTACAATAATCGCGGCTGGTAGCTGTTCCCACAATTTTAAACATTTTTCAGAAATTCACAATTCATAAACAGAAATAATTTAATCTTTATGCATAACAATTAGACTTTATACAATCTATATATAGTATACAATCTGAATGAATTTCTATTTCATCCGGGATCTGCTAAGACATATCTAAATCTCAACACAATGATTGACATCTAATTAGATCACGGCAAATCTGATTAAGTATCAAGCGAAGCACGTGAATTGGATGATAAGACGCTTTCAGTAACTGTAATAAATAGAATAAAGGAAAGTCTACAATAAAATTAAATTTATTTAAATATGCTGAAAAAGATTTATCTAATTCATTTGCAACGAAATATTTAAAAATAAATTTCATCTTGAAATTGAAATTTAAAAGTTTTCTTAGAGTCTTGTAAGTGTGTAAAAATTAAACTAAAAAAAAATTATTTGATTTTTATATTAGCAAAAGTGTTGACCTGGTTGCTAACATTGAGACTTTTTTTCCAATTAAGACATTGTTATAGCACAAAGAAATCTGGTAAAACAAGAGAAGAACAAAAATTAATTTTAATTGGTGGAAAATGCCGGAGTAATACTAATGAATTTTATACCCCTTTATTTTCTAATGAAGGATCAGTAATGGAATACTGATTTGTGAAAAATACAGTTTATGTTGATTATCTGTAATGATACAACCGCACATTTCAGTGGATAAGATAAATTTCAACTGTTTGAGATTATATCATCCTTTTTCAATACTATCACTTAAATATCTTTAGAAATTTTTTTAATTTTGAGCTTACGCAAACTGTATTAAATATATTTAATTGATTGAAATTAAAAAACTTATTATTTTTTATTTTTTCTAACTTTTGCTTCAAAAATCTAAAATAAATTTTTTTTTTGTCAGACACGTCTAATGGAAAGGGAAAGAATGACATTTCAGTTTATTAAAATCTGGTTCAACTCCTCGGATTTTATTTTTTTTTTTTTGATTCGGAACAAAATAAAAAAAAATGTTCGTATTATTAATATAAATTTTCAATTTATTTTTTTTGCAAATCAATTAACATTAAATAAAATTTTCAAGCACTTGAATTTCTTTAACTTATTTTCTTATTTAACTTATTTTTTTGTTCTTAGTACAAAATATCAAGATGCAATATTTCTAAAAATTCGCTTATCATTTCCGTGTAATTATTCTCTGAGCTTTACAAAAAATTTCACCTTAATTGGAAGTGTAGTTAATTGATTACAATTAAATAAAGTTAGAAAACTTCCCAGATTTATAAAGCTTACGTCAACTTGTCACCGTTTTATCAAATAATTAATTATTGTGAAAATTACCTCATTTTCGTTAACTTAACTTTTACCAATCATTAATAAAATAAATGAAAACTAAAACACAAAATAATAAAAAGGAAAAACCAATAATTGAAGAAATAAAATACCAATAATTCTTGAGTGTTTATTTTCGCTAGTCTGCCCTTAACGTGGTCTGGTATCATAAACAAAAACCAAACTTATTTTGCTCTTTCAATCAATATTATACTCACGAAACATCTATCTATCCCGTCTTAACCGGTTTCTCAGCTCATATTTATTAAGATGGGTCATCATACCGGTTTTTTGTATTATTTTGTACATTTTCAATCTCAAAGATTTATACTCTGAAGCTCTCAACATTTTTTTTTCTGTTTCTACCAGAACCTTCTCGTCCGATGTTGTTGTACTTAAATTAAAAATTCATAAGCCACATCATTTATTAATAAACGATTTTACCTATACAAAGGTATTTTTAATACCTCTGTGAAGCATTAACCAACTAACTGATGAAAAGATTTGTCAGATCACCGCGTCTAGAATGTAAATGTAAATTTCATACCAGCTTAACAATATTCAAACTTATATGTAATGCTTTTATCGTATTAAGGTTTATGTTGTTAAAAGGAGTTGGGGTGAAGTGGTATGTCGAGTTTGTTTCCGATGTTAACTACATCAAATCGTGTGTTACCATATATTTACAACTATTGAATTTAACTTATCGTATACTTTCACTCTCTCGTTTATAATAATTATTATTCTATAATAAGTATATCAATAAATATTTTTAAATCATATTTCTATTCCTTAATTAAATTAAAAAATTTAGCAAGCCAAATTTGGTTACTCTCTTTAAATACACAAAAAAAAATTAACTTGGAGAAAGAAAAAAATTCTTAAACGAAGAAAATAATTTTGAAGAATTTTTTTTGGCTTGGATCAAGATGAAAAATTCTTAAATCAAGTAAAATTTACTCAACCCAAGAAAAATTTCTTGGTTTAAAAATTTTTCTACTCAAATCAAAAATATTAAATTATTTAAAATTATTTACTTGATTCAAATAAATTTTTTTTTCTGTGTACTAATAGAAATTTGCTTGAAAAGCAAGAGTTTAGCCAATTTTTTTAATTTAAAATTTTTTCAAGTAAGCAAATAATTTTGATACTATGTTGAAAAAAAAAATCGAAAGTTTGTCAACTTTAATTCATTTTTCTACCATAAATTTTTAAATTCCACAAGCATAAATTCTATATTTTATTAAAAAAATAGATTACATTCATATGCTAAATTTTTCCAGTTAGTTCTTTCAAAATTTTAATACTATATTCTATAGTTTATAGGACTTTTTCTTGTAGAACTTGGATAGTAAAGTAAAAAATAGCTGAATTTTTCGACGTTGTTTTCCATAAGTTTTCAGTTTTATAAAAACTGTGTTTTACGATAAAACTATTTATCGTTACATAAATTTAAAGAAAGCAATCCATACCATTTTTTACTTAACTTTATCATCCTTGTAATTACTTATAACAATTTAGAGTGAATTAATATTTTATAGAGTTAAAAAGAATAATTTATTTCACAGCAATAAATCACCGAATTTTTTACAGAATCATGACGGTTTAATCGTCCGTTCAGAGACTAAAGTTACCCCGGAAATACTTTCAGCAGTACCTAATCTTCGTATTATTGGCCGTGCAGGAACCGGAGTAGATAATATTGATCTACAAACCGCTACACGTAATGGAATTGTTGTCCTTAAGTGAGTATTTACTTATTTCATTAAATTACTATTGATTAGTGACTCTGACAATGATAAAAAAAAATCAGAAGCATCATTAACTATTATTTACTTTTGCAATTGATTGTTGATTGTTGATTATTTATTTACATTTCCAGCACTCCAGGAGGTAACAGCATCAGTGCTTGTGAATTGACGTGTGCATTTGTCTCAGCACTTGCAAGAAATGTACCTCAGGCAGCTCAATCAATGAAAGAGGGTCGTTGGGATCGTAAACTGTACTCGGGCTTTGAATTGTCTGAGAAGACTCTGGCAGTACTCGGTTTTGGACGTATCGGTCGTGAGGTAGCCCTTAGAATGCAGTCATATGGAATGAAGATTATCTGCTTCGATCCAATGCTTACCGCTGAAGATACGGCAAGGGTTGGGGCGACAAAACTCAGTTTAGAAGAAATTTGGCCACTCGCTGACTATATTACCGTTCATACTCCTCTTATTCCACAAACAAGAAGTTTGTACCTTTTTAATTTACTTTAATTATTGATTGATCAATATTATTTTTAATTTACATTTTTAGATCTCATAAATGCTGATACTTTGGCAAAGTGCAAAAAAGGCGTGAAAATTATAAATGTTGCCCGAGGTGGAATTGTTGATGAAGGAGCATTACTTCAAGCTATTAAATCTGGTCATTGTAGTGGGGCTGCACTTGATGTCTTCGTTGAAGAACCACCGAAAAATCCCGTAACTTTGGAACTTATCAAGCATCCCCATGTAATTGCAACTCCTCATTTAGGTTTGTAGTAGAGCGTTTTGTCCCTTTCCCCTTCCTGGTGAAAATTTTTCCGACTTTGCTCTCAAAAACTCTGAAAAGTACGTCTTTTTTAGAGTTTTTCAGATAAAAGTCCGAAAAAATTTTACAAGGGTTATTTTCTCTTATTTTTTTAAAAACAATAAACTAGTCCACTGTTTGGCCTAAAAACCTTGTAGAGGATGCAAATACAATTCGATTGGTATATAACAATTATTAGAAAAAAATTTATCGAGAGATTTAAAGCCTAAAAAGTCTTCGGATGTCATATGTGTAAACGCGAGGATGTAATTTTGAAAATTCTAAATTTCTACTAAAATAATAATTTAATCAACTGTTCGGCCGAATAACATTGTAGGGGATGCAAAAACGAATCGATTGGTATATAATGATCATTAGAAAAAAATTTATCGAGAGTTTTATTAATTATTTTTTTCTAGACATTATTTTAAACAAGTTCTCAAAAATTATCATTCGCACAAATTCTTTTGATTTTTGAGTTTATTGTTTATTATTTAATTATTATCAAATAGATCTGTCTATTCGAATTTATTTAATGTAATTTTTATATAAATTTTTAAAATGATTATTTTTATAATTTCTAGGTGCTAGTACAGAAGAAGCTCAAAAGCGCGTAGCAGTTGAAATAGCCGAGCAATTTCTAGCTATTTCTGGTATTTCTGATAAATACAGAGTCACTGGAATAGTTAATGCGCCCATTCTATCAGCCGCGACATCCGATGAAAACAGATCGTGGATAGAGCTTTCGAAAAAGTTAGGCCGATTAGGCGCACGTTTTCTTAAAAAAACATCCAACCAAAGACTTTCCAGCGCGCCTATTGAAAGTCAAACTGTTGGGAGCGGTATGCTTGCCAAAAAGTTTGTTCATACCGCTGTTCTTGTTGGACTACTTGAAGGCCAAACTAAAAATGGATTAAACTTGGTAAATGCCCCGATGTTGGCTAAAGATGCTGGTATTGAGGTGAAAGAAAGTCATGCGGATGGTGAAATTGATGCAGTTATCGTTAAAGTTGGTTCGCACCAAGTTAAAGGTACAGCAATTTTAATTTACCCATTAAAACTATAATTATATTAATTATTTTATTATTCATTTAGGAACTGTTCGCAACAATGATCACGTACTGCTATCTATTAATAACGATAATTTTGAAAATGGTATTATTTTAAGAAATTACATGTCATTTTACAAAGCAACTGGACCAGGCTGTCTCGCCAATATTGTTAATAAATTTTCATCTAAATCTGTTATCATCAACAGTATTAATGCAAATGGAAACTGGCTTGCTATTGAAACTAATGAAGATGTAACTATTACAGTTGAAAATATTGAAAATTTGTAATGTGTAATATTTTTACTATGATAAAAAAATATTTTAAAAATTTTTAAAATATTAAAATTTTTATTTTTATTTCATTAAAATTAGCTGTCACTTGAAAATTTTTTAATTTTCTTTAATAAAAAAATTATTTTAAAAAAATTGCATTTTTTAATTTATTAAAATTCCTACAAGTTCATTTTTTTAATAATTTTTTTTTTACCATAATTTATTTATTAAAAAAAAATTGAAAAAATTGTAAAGTGACAGCTAAATTTAATGTCATCAATTTTTGGGTAGATTTTTAAAAGTATCTTATTAATTTTATATAATTTACATCTATCTAAAATTTAATAAATAAAACAATATATTAAAAATCTAAACCACGGATCTATTTCATGAATTTTGATGGAATTTTTTCCTAAATGTAGTTTATTTATTTATTTATCTTCGCATATTTTAATTTTAATAAAATTTTTATTTCTAAAGTCACAAGGACTATTTTATAAAATTAATTTAATAATATATCCGAAGAATTTTCTACTCTAACGAAGTATTACTTTTATTAAATTATTTTCAATGGATTTAATATAAAGAAAAAGCGGAAAAATAAAAGCAACAAAAATCCTACAATTTTCAATCAAAAAAAAAAAAAATTTAATAATATAAAAAAAAATTATTAACAGTAAATAGTTTTCATTATTGCTTAGTAATAAAATAATATTTCTAAAAATATTTTTCCGTAACATTAAAAATTTTTAAAACTTATTGGATTATTTTTATTATTCCCAAAGCAGAGTATCCAATAAAATAACTGTTATAAGTAAAACATTTCTCAATATATACTCACTAGTGTTTTATTTAACTTGTGTATATTCAAAGCTGAACAATCTCTACTAAACGTAGAGCAATTTAAACAAGCTGTTCCTTTTCGACTGTAAATATCTGCTCATCTATTTGAACTTGATCTCACTGGGTTCCGGTAATAGTAACTTTTCTCATTGTGCATATATTTACCTGATATTCTGCGCACTGCTTGACTCCTGTTGCGTCTATTTAATCTTTATAGTGTAAAAGTTTTACCTTTAACGAGTTCCAGTCGAAATTATTTTTCCAACAGACAAATAAAAAAATACACCTGCAATAAATCATGATTAACATTTTTTTTTTACCATAAATTATATTAAGAAAAGTTTTTTTTTTCGTGCTCTCAAAATCTGTTGTATAAATCAAATATAAGAGTACATCCGTTAAACCTTTATATCTTTAAGTACTTGTATGTGTCTATAATTTTTATTCTTCCCTTAAATGGACATTTGGGAATACGTGCCAATTTGCTTTTTGTTATGGTAGAATAACCAAAGCCTCAATGGCCCACAACGATAGAACTTGTGCGATCGCAGTTTATTCATTCCCAGAATTATCGCCACAGTCTCGGGAAAAGGTTGTATAACTCACCATTTCACGTGACAGGAGTAATTCCCAAGAGATCGAGAAAATACTGTCGGAAGATCATTCGAACTACCCTAAATTTTTTTAACACGATTTAAACGTTCACTTATTCTCTTTCAGTTAAACCAATTTAAACTTTTTTTTTTTTTTATAAATACTGAATGAACACAAAATCCCTCTGTACTACCACCGCGTATTATCTCGTCCGTCGGACAGATTTAATGGATACTTTATCAGTATTAACGTTTCAAGGGATGACTGACACATTCTCAAAATTAAAATATTCGGTAAATAAGTTATTTATTCACAATAACAATACTAATCCTTATTATGAATATATTTGCATTCATTTCATATATCATTTTCAAATAATGTTTCGGTTTTGCGATACATCCTTTTTTTACAATAATAAATCGTCTCTTTTGTACATTCACCACATAGCTGTAAATTATATATATTTTCACTAAATTCATGTTAATAAATAAAAATTGATTTAATATTTATATTATTAATATTTTATCAGTTGCAGAAGCTTTCAATTAAAAAAAAAAAAATTTATGCTATTTTTATGGAAGTTAATTCAAAACTAATGCTTTAAATTGTTCAGTACGATCTATTATAGATACGAGAAAAAGTTTAATAATAAAATATCCGCACAAAAATATTATAAAGAGCCATTTGGCTAAACCCGAGATGGAAAGTAGATTTCGTAAAATAAATTAATTCCTAGAAACTTATTCGATTATTTGAGACACTGTAAGCAAAATAATTATTAATTTTCACATTTTAAAATCACATATTTAACAGAAATGATAATTAATTATCTTAAGGTAGCACCTCCACGAAAAACATATTTCAAAAAACTTATAGAATTTTTTTTATCAAAAGATAAATATATTAATAATTCACCAAATAAAAATTAAAAAAAAAATTTTTTTCGTTTTAGTAAAAATGTTTTAGTCAATATCATGTGGTACAATGACGTGTTAGTAACTTCTATATTCTTCTGTATCAAGTATTAAGTTACTAATATAGAAAATTCTTAGAAAGCGTTCGATCAATCCAAGGTTTGCTACTTGCTTCTATTGTATTCAAGAAGACTTAAAGTACTGAGCTGTTCAAACTAGTTCTTTTGAATTTTACAAGATTGCGGACGGTAATGCCTTGTGTAATGCAGTTCCCAGCAGCTGGCAACACCATCCTCTTAATTTTAAATAAAACCACGAGCAGCAAAGAGCTTTATTAAAGAAATCTGTAAGTATAATAGCGCCATATAGTTATGTGCAATTATGGTATGTTACTTGTACTTAATTTGCTAATTTTCTACCAAGTAATTTTTTATTTATTCGATAAAAGTAGTTTTAATTAATAGCAAAGCTTTCAGAGGGATGGTTTTTAGGATCTTCCTTTTTCTAATTTTTTTTTTTGGGATTTAATAAATTTTATTACAATTATAACAATAATGTAGAATTGATAAATCAAAAAAGGCTTCAAATTTTTGATACATTAAATATCAACTCCTTAGTATTAATAAATATTTATTATTAACTTACAAACGTATTAAATTACTCAATATTATTGCAATTATCTTGTTTTAACTCAGAATATTGTATAAGTTATAAAACGAAAACAATTATTGTCTTTCCAATTGGGATTATTACATCTCGATATTTTTATCAATATAATTTATTGTATATAAAAAAAAAAACAGAGAATAATAGATATGTATTGCATATAAAAATATAATTTTTATAAATTATCTAATTTTTAATAATATCAAATTCTTTATAGAATTAAAATTTTTTTAAAGCACATCACAATACCAAAAAATTAAATATTAATTTCTAGCTCTCATCTATATCTCAAATAAATCAATCAATATTTGTAATAATCTTTTCTACACTCTGTAAATCTGTCAAAAAATAGACACGACGTAGTGTAATTAATTTTCTTAAAATTACTGACCAGAAATGTTACGTTGTGCGTTAATCAAATATATTTATCTAATAAAAAAAAAATATATATATCCTTATTAAGAAATAAATAAAGTCTGTCGTTGAAGTTTTATATGTTTATAACGCCTATGATAATAAATCAATGAATTTATGACAGTCTAACAGGCTATACATATTGTGAATTTCAAAAATTATTATGATTGTAAATAAGTTTTGTTTTTTTTTGCAAGAAATCTTGATTTTGCTTGTCACACGAATCTTTTTAAATAATATGAATAAAAGAATGAAAAATGATAAATAATCATATAAAAATAAAATAAACAAGAGATTGCTTGAAGTTTTTGAATGGCTGGTCTCAATTTTAAACTTATGATTCAATTTCTCTCGAGTTTCACTGCACAGGAAAATGATATTTATCATAGAATTTATATTCTTTCGTAACTTACTGGCGAACAACCGCTAAGTGTAAATGTCACTCCGTCCTAAACAAAAAAGAAAAGAACAATATATTATTAATGAAATTATGTTGATTAAAAAAATTTGAATTTAAAAGAAAAAATAACAAATCAATATTCTAGAAAGTTTAAAATTGTTATTTATTTTTCTTCGAATAAATGAAAGCTTAATTTCAATTATAACATGAAAGTTCAAAATTTCAAAAGTTATGCATTAAAATTTCAACCTCCAATCTTAATGAATATTCATTTTCTGTTTATTTTTTTATTTTTATTTAATTTTTCAAGTATCCATAAGAATTTAAGTTTAAAATACAGTAAAACTATATTTAGAATAAATTATAATTGGAAACTTTTCTTTTAATTATAAATTTTTAATCTACAAAACTTTTGTCGGTGCATTTTACTTTCATCTCATAAAAGAGTTATTTCTCTTTCTGTAAACATTATTTAGGGCTTGAATAATTTATCAAAAATCGTAACTCAAATTATACACAGTTGTATGGCACAGTTATAAAGATAACGTACGGCTGTGCTTAATACAGACCGCCGTCACAAGAAGCTAACATTATTGGTAAGCCTGTTGTTCATGTAGGTCCTCAAAGCTAAAGTAGTATGATACCGATGCCAAGACAAGCCCTGCAACAGCTTATGCAAGCGCTCAGAAGTCCTAGTACTTGAGATCAACAAAACCAGATGTTACATAATCTTAAGAGTAACTCATATATAATGGCAGTATTTACAAAAAAAAAAGGATGAGCTCAGACTGGTAAGCATAGTCGTGTTTCTGATTCATTTAATCCGGTCCAGCCTCAACAACAACAACAACAACTTACTTTTGATGGCAATAAAAATAGTGGAATGATATCGTCTTCACAAGTGGAAGAGAATAGTATGTTACCCACCAGGTATCAAATTTAAATTAAATTTTTGTTCTTAATGTTTTTATAAATAAAAACAAAAGTTGTATTATTAATTTCTATAAACGATAATAATGTTATTTGTTTGTAATATTTTGGCACTCACCCTAACAAGTCCAGGAAGATCAGACCAAAATTCATAATGAGGAATTAATTCCAATCCAACAGCGCCTCGCAAAAATTTTAATCCTAAAGCTCCGCCAGCAAAGTAAATTCCGCTGAAAACGAATAAGAGAATAACTAATACAGATCCTGTTGAAAGTCCTCTTCTCATAGTTATTAGACAGTTACTCTCTGATGTCAACGTCAAGTTCTGAAACAGTAAATAAAAATTTTATTTTATTATTATTTTGACAAGTATAAAACTATTAATAACACTGAAGACAGATATTAAAAATTTTTCTTGAATTTTATAGCAATTGAATTATTAAAAAAAAATTTAATTAAAAAGTTTCACTTGTGAAAATTAATAAAAATTACAAGTGAAAATTTTTAGAAAAATTTTTTTATTGCAATTAATTTAAAAAAAAAATTTTTTTTAAATTGACAGCTGACCGTTTACTTCAGTATTATAACTATTAAGATTTCTCAAGGATATTTGTATTAATTTTCAACAATTTACTTACATATTCTGTATCAGTAGAATTTTGATCTTCCAACATCGTCACACAACCATGACAACATTCTAATTTAATTTTAGTCATATAATTTTCGTGGTGAAATACCAAGTGCACACCATTTTTATTGTTCAATGGAGATGACCATATTGAATCTTCAGCTTTACCCAAGCTTATTGACCGATTTGATCCACTCAGCAAACAAATCTATAAAACGAATGATACTTCTCAATGCCTTTCAAGAATATATAATTAACTCTCAAGTATTTGTACAATAATGTCTTATGTCAAAGTAAAAAAAATAATAAAATTAATAATTACTGATGATACTTGACAGTCGCTGTCATTCGAGTTTTTGAATGTCAAATCGACATTCCTGCATGGTTGAAAGGTGAAATTATTTTTTTTATTATGAAATGGACTGAAAAAAAAAAAGAATTAATTTTTAATAAAAATAAATATTAAATGTCAGCTTTTAAAAAAATTAAAACTACAAACCCTTGATCTGCCAATGGTCTCAAATCATAACCTCTTTTGTCATCACGCAAACAAGTACATGCTGTCTGTTCAACACAGTGTGATTTTGCATAATTTATTATAAATATTATTACTCCAAATATAATAAATGAACTTTTACTGTCTAACATTTTTTATCACATGTAAATTATTATTTTTTTTATGAATATGTGAACTCACTAAAAAAAGTACGTTTATGTGTGGGTTTAAAAATAAAAATAAGAGATCTGCTTTACATATGTATATAATGCATGACATCTACAATGGATATCACACATGATCAATCACTCGTAAGTCAATATAAGTATGCACATTTTTCTACACGCTAATGTCTATAAATGTGATAAGTATATCACGACGTGAAATAGATCTTTATAAATATATCCTAGTAATAAACTATAAATAATAATAAAGTTAGCTGACATTTTTTATTTTTTTTAGTTTTTATTAAATTAAAATTAAAAAACAAAATTTTACACATTAAAATGTCAAAAATTTTGAATGAAAATTAACTTAACAGAAAGTTGATAATTTTAAGAATTTTTGGAAAAAATAAATCATGGCAAAAAAAATTGACATCTAGAAATTTTAAAAAACTAAAAATGCAATTTTTTTAAAATAATTTTTTGGAGCAAATTTATTTATTAAAAAAAAAATTAAAAAATTGTCAAGCAACCGCTAACTTTAATGTCATAAATTTTGAATGCAATTTTTTAAAAATATCTTCTGAGTGCTTTTATAATAATTTCTTAATTTTTTTGATAAAACCAAAAAAACGATCAGATGTCCTCTACTTTTAGAATACAAAAATATTTAATATTATTGTCAATTAAATTTCATAAGCAATATTTTAAATTTATGACATTAAAGTTAGCTGTCACTTGATAATTTTTTAATTTTCTTTAACAAAAAAATTTGTTCTAAAAAATTGCATTTTTAATTTATTAAAATTTCTACAAGTCCATTTTTTAAATCATTTTTTTTTGCTATAATTTATTTATTAAAAAAAATTAAAACAAATGTAAAGTGACAGCTAACTTTAATATCATTAAAAATTTTCAGAGTATCTAATAAATAAACCAAAAAGATAAAATTAAAATGTGGGTCCAAGAACCACTTGAAGTGATCTTGCTCAGAGCGTAGACGTCTTTTTATAACAATGAGATGAGCATTGATAGACCAACAAGTACCTGTACCAGTTTCAAAGAACAGCATAATATGTGTAAACCTGTTCTTATTATATGGGCTTCAGTGGTCAGCTAAAGCGGAAGAATTATTCTGACGTAATATAAGAAAGCTTATTCCTTTACCAATGCTTCAATAAAATTCTTCTGCTGGTGAGACTGTAGCCGATTTATTTCGATCTATGTCCGAGGCATGTAACATACAGTTAGGGCGTGTGTACGTACCTATACATATCGTTGTAATAAAGAGTTATATAGTTTTTTATTAAAAAATTAGTCATTAAAATTCTTCTGTTATGTTTAGTTTTAAAAAGGTTGTTTTTTAGATTGAAAATTTCCAGAAAATTTTGAAAATGGAGCTTACCAGTAGGCGTTTTTTATTAGTTTTGATTTTGTCGCTAAATAGCGGTAAGATTTTTTTATAATTTGTTTATAATACGTCACTAAAAGGTTAAAAAAGCCTAATACACTACCAAGCGTTTAACTTGAATTTTATTTAATGAAAAAATATTTTATTATTCTTATTTTTAATTATATCTTACAGACTCCAAATTTGCTATTAGCTGGTCACATTTTATTATTTTTGGCTCAATGCTTAATTTAACATTAATAAAATTTTATTTTCTTATATTAAATTTTATTAAATTAATAAAAAAAAAATTATTTAAAAAACGGATAGTTGAAACTTAAAATTTAATTATAATTTACTGTAATTCATCTTGATTTAGGTGCAAAATAAAAGCATAAATAATGTCTCCTATGTACAATACATAATAATAAAAAACAAGTTTTTTCATTTAGAGCTTGTAACCACACCCCAAAACATTGTTTGTTGCAATAAAAAGAATTTCGTTTAAATTTATGACATTGCGCATGTAAATGGAAATTATTCGCTCTTATAATAGAATAGTATTAAAAAAAAAGCAACCGAAAAATCATATTTTCTTATGCTAACATTGAAAATATAATTTCATAACATTGCCGCATTTTTTTATTGAAAGAGATAAGTGTTCAGAAAACTTATGAATTCATACGTTTACATATTTTTTTTTAACAGTTCAAGTTATTTTTTTTAAATTAATTAATTCAGAAAAATTTTCGAAAAGAAATATTAATAATTATAATGCAAAATAAAAGCACTTAGTTTTTTTTTTTAAGTTTAAAAAATAAATTATTTTGAAGTCAGATAAGTTAAGAAAAATCTTAGAAGTTTCAAAAATTTTTAGATTATTTTCTGAAAAATATTCAGAGGATTTATTAATTCAAAATCAAAAAAAAATTAGAAAATTAATAAAAGCACTAAGAAGATATTTTTTTAAAATTGCATCAAAATTTTTGACATTTTAATGCGTAATATATCCTGAGACGTAAGCGCATTTGAATATTAGAAGTAAAAAAAAATTAGATTGAAGTTAAGAAGATTAGATAGTAATTGAATTTATTAAAATTCCAAACTATTGATTCAGGAAACAGTTATTATTTATTCATGATCAAACTCATCAAATATATCGGTTTAGTTCGCGTACTCAAATATATCAAATGCATAAATTTATCCAACTTAAATAATAGCTTTCAACAACGATACTAAATATTCATTTAAGCTGGCTTATGAATTTTCTTTTTCATGTTTTATTTTTTAATGTCACAGTTTATTTATCAACTCAACAAGACTCAACAACTCAAGAATACTCAACAATTCAAAAAAAATTAATTCAAGAGAATTCAACAATTGAACAAAACGTAATAATTAAAAAAAAAACTTATCAAATACCAGAAGTGGTCAGAGGTGACTGGTTTTCTTGGGAAAATGGCAGAAACACTCGAACAGAAATTAACGCCGATCACATGACAGACAGAGGAAAAATTATTTATATGAATGAAACTCAAAGATTAAATTATACGTTTATATTTCAAAAAGATACTTGTTACCACTGTGTAAAACTCATCGTCAGAACAATTAATATTTTAGAAAAAGTTGAATGTAAGTACGAATTTATTAAATTTGTTATTAGTTTTGATCATTAATAATTAATAAATCATTTTTTTTTCTTGCAGTGACTTGTGTAAATTTACCTCCTAATGTTAATGCAACTGAAGAAAACGTTTGCGGTGGATTAAGAAGTGATCAACAATTAATAACTCTGTTTTCTGAAAACTATAAACCCGTTAATTGCAGATCATCGCTTGAAGGTGTATGGCAGTTTGCTTATCAGGTCATTATTTATTTATATAATAATACTATTTGTCAAAATATTAATTTTCAATGCATGTGATTAGCATTTAAGCTTACTTTAAGCGGATTACAGGTATAAATACTTGACACTATTTAGAAAATTAAACTGATAAAACTACGCACTACCTTTTAAATTTTCAGAGTTATATCTTGATAATTTTTTTTTTTTTTTTTCATATTACCTACGAAAAAATTTTATTTACACACAGCGTTTTATAAAATTAATTATCGGTAAAATCCTGCACACATAATTAAACTTATTAATTAAAAATACACTGCTGAAATATAATAACAGAGTATAAAGCGATAGGATATAAAATATGTTTTGATGCTGATTTAATTTTTTTAAACATAAATTTTCCCGTGAAACTCTTATTTAATAGAGTATAATAATGAACGGCAAACAAATATCCACTCGCCAGAGGTATCAACAGCAACTAACTTTTATTGATAACTCGAGAGTTTTTATACAAAATTGATAAGATAATTTTGTTACTCATAATAGTAATTTATCATGATTAGATCGTTAACTTAATGACCAAACATGGTACTAAAATTGATAAATTTTGTTATCAACTTTTTTTAGTACTTGTAACTTTTTCAGAGTTTACCTCCAAAACTTCTTAATGACATAATTGATTTTTTTATTAATAAAATAAAAATATTTTGGTACTGTCCTAATAATAATTTAATCGGAATTGTATTTAAAAAAATATTTCAGTAAAAAAAAAGAAATAAATCAATGAAATGAAAATTATTCCTGAAGTAAAATTAGCTAGATTAAGTTTTAGCAATAGAAATAAAATCTATTTTTTTTTATAACAAATATTTAACTTGATAAAAATTTATTTTTTTTTTTATTATTTTTATAAAGAATTTTTACATGAAGAAATATATTTAATTTAATAGTAGATGCTTTTATTCCAAAATAAAAAAAAAAATGAGTAATTTTATGAGTATGATTTTAAAAAACATTGGACAGAAAAGCGAAGAAATTTTATTTTACTATGTGCCTTATCTGTAAGATGAGCTTAGAAGTGCTGGTAATACTCTCAATTGAGAAGGTAGGGTAGAATGGCAGTTTGCAAAGTCTAATCTAGAGGAAACACGGACTAATATCAGGATGATCATCTTAGAATAAACTTTCAGAATGCTCTCAGAATCAGAAAACTTGAATTTTTATTTTAAATTAAAGTTTAAAATTTTCGAGTTATTTAAACTCAAAATATATTATTGAATATTTAAAATAAATTTTTTATTTGTTTATTTTACAGAATCGATTTAGATTTACCGGAGAGTGTAACCATCCAGATGCCCAAATCCGATCATGTCAAACAGCTGGAACGCAATTTTTAATAACAAACCAAAAATTCAATATTACTTATAAAAAATGTGATAATATGAAAGGAACTTTTGATGGAGGTAAAAAAATTTATTTACTATCTAATTATAACTTTTAGTTTTAAAACATGGTTTGTTGAGCTTTACAGAATAAATTAAAAGTAAATTCAAAAAGTTATTTAAATAAAAAGAAAGCAGAAAAAATTTATGATCCTTTTTATCACCTAAAGCCATAAAATAGCTGGTGGAAAAACGAGATAGATATTTTTTCCACTGTTAATGCAAAGAAAAAAGATAACTGCAATGAAAAAATAACATAATTATTAGATTAAATTGTGAATATATTTTTTCAGTGGTCGAGTACAGTTGTTTGGGTGATTGGTTTGTTGGAAAAAACCATTTCTTCGCAGTTGCTAATACCAAAGAATCTCGTAAAGATGAAAAGTATCGGTGCTTTTTAAAAAATCGTGAAGATGATTTGTATATAGGAGTATCAATCACGGCAGAATGTAACACACTTAATACTGTCGAAAAAAGTCCTGAGAGATTGCACATAACTCCAGTAAAAGCTGAAGTTGTAATACCTGGTTGTAGATTACCACAAAATATGTCAGGAGACTGGATAAATACTGCTAATAATGATGCTGATGTATTTATTAACGAAACACATATCATTGAAGAGTGGCATCCTGATGAAGGTCGGTATCGAAGAACTATTTATGTTTGCCAAGAGCAACGGGATTCAAGAATAATGATGGCTCGTCTTACTGTTGATGGATGGTAATGATATTTTTTAAATTTATTCTACGATTAATACCGCTGATTTAAATTTTATCAGTTTAAAACATTTTATTAAATTTTGAAAATATTAAATTAGGTATTAAAAATTTTCTTTTTTTTTTTTACAGTCAAAAAGATTATGTATGTTTTGATTTTATACCGCGCCATCACAATATTATAAGATTCAGAAAAGGATTGGCAGTTATTAAAAATAATTTCCACACAGTTTGTTCATGGGTACAATTTCCAAGCAGTATTAAGTGGAAATATGATCTACTTTTGGGTATGTAAAAAATTTTTTTAAGTATTTATTCTCAAAAATAAAAAATATAATTATTTTCAGCTAAATCTCCCGTTCCTGTAAGGTGTCCAGTAGCTGGAAAATTCGAATTCAAGCAAGTAGGAGATATTCCTTTTGAAACAAGAATTCTGGGGGGAGTTACACTTGCGCCTCGACCTAATACTTACTGTAAAGCAAATATATCTGATTTTTCAGTATGTGATAGTGATCAAAAAGAAATAGCTATCGATGAGACTTATTGTCTTTCTGTAGACCACTTGGGACGTCCTGTGGATATTTACAGTGAGTTGAAATAAAATTTCAAAAATTATTTGAATAAAAATCTTTGAATGAATTGATTATTTAATATAATTAAATTACTAACAGGTGATCCTGATTATCAAATGAAGTGCATTGGTTATTATAAGGAAAATTTAAAATCTTATTTGATTACATTTGACGAATTAGATCCCTACAGCAAGTATCGTTGTTGGGTATATCAAAGAGCTGAACTCAACAGAATTTTAATGTCTCAGGCGGTTGGCCCGTATTGTTCTGTCAATCAAACTGTTAAAAGTTGGAATTGGACTGAAGGAGCCGCCGTTGCGATAGACATGACGGTATATATCCTTAATATTAAGTAATTTGCATGCAAAATGCCAAAAGGGCGTGAAAAAAAATTTTTTTATATCTTTTATTTGAAACAGGAATATGAACGTGAACGAGATCAGTGTCCAATGTTCTTCGACGATGGTACAAATCCCTGGTTGCTAAGTGAAAGTCACATAAAAATTTTCCGATTTGGAAGTTCTGCTGTTTGTAACACTCCAAGTATACTGTTATTCGTGGCCTTACTATTGACTATTTTTAAATAACTTTATTAACGTTATTTATCATTACCACAAAGTACTTCAATTAAATAGTAAAAATAGTAGATTAAATTCTATTTTATAGTTATAAGAAAATTCAAGAAAATTCAATACTCTTGAATTAAACAACGAACCAATATTGTTAATATAAAACTTAAGATTTTACTTAACATATTTTACGAATATTTTAAAGGAAAATTTGTGCTTTACATTCGTAATCGCAGCCGTCCAATAATTAGTATTTTATGTATATACTAAGAGTACAATTGACAAAATTTTAATTAATTTTATTTTTTTACAATGATTTTAAAATTAAAAACAACAATTAATGTAAACTTTAATTGATTTTTTCGAATATTTTTTATACGTATTTTTTAACTGTATCTTATATAATAAATTTTTAGTTACAATAATATGTTTTGTAAATTTCAACCAATTTATCGTGGTTCAATAATAATAATAATAATAAAAATAAATTACTTGGTCCAACTGACTTTAGGTATATCAAAGTGTTCAGTAAGACTATCTAAATGTCTATTAAATTCTTCTACTCGCTGCTTGTGAGTTTTTGAAGCTTTTTGTTTGATTCTTTCAGTTTGCTAAAATAAAAAAATTATGAGTCTCGTTATTTTTAAAAAAGAGTTAAAGCTGTGACACCTACTTTCAAATACAATTACAAATAATTTTCTTCAAAAATTATAATTTAATATTAAATCATCTAAAGCGTATTGGTTCTAATTACCCATTAGTTCAATTAGTTTTTACTGAAGTAAATGTGTCACATGCTGTAATTTGATAATAATAAAAAAATAAAAACTTACCATTTTTTCTTGCATTTTTAAAAAGGCTAACTCGGCTTTTGTTCTTTTTATTTCAACAGGTTTCGTTTGTTCTTCGTCAACTATTTTCGCAACTTCGACAATTTTTTTTTGCTCCTTTTTTTTTGATTTCCTATATTAAAAAAAAAATAAATTTTACTGTAAAAAAATGATTTTTAAAAAATTGCATTTTTAATTTATTAAAATTTCTACAAGTCCATTTTTTTAATAAATTTTTTTTGCAATAATTTATTTGTTAAAGAAAATAAAAAAATTTGTGAAGTGACAGCTAAATTTAATGTCATCAATTTTTTTTATTTCAATGACTAGATAAAACGATAAAACTTTTAACAACCTAGATTGAAAAATCTACATACGAATAAAAAAAAAAAATAATAGATGTAAATTCAACAATAGAATTCCAACTCGATTGTGTGATAATTTAATTCCATGTTTACAACCAAAGAATTTGATCAATACTCACTTTTTACTGATGCCGTCGCTATTTTTCAACTTCAAAGTACCTTTACACACGTGAGCATAAGGATCATCTCCAGATGATGACATGTTTAATTAATAATTGCAACTCAATGTACTGATCAAAAATCCAAAAATCACAATAAACAATTATTTAGTTTTTGAGGTTAACTTAGATTGCGTTAACTCGACACCAAGACACTTTTTAATATTATTTTATAAATTATCAAGATTCAAGAGTAATTTCAATTAATCTTTAATATTAATTACTATTTTTTTCTTTTACGAACTTTTATATTAATAAGAAAAATACTACGAAACGTTGTTATGACAGAATTAACTTTTACACACACTGTATTTGTTTTTATATTGGAATTTTATACCTATCTAAATCTACACTTGCTCTCAGCTGTAGTAAAAAAAAAAAAAAAAAGAAAGAATAATACAGTAGCGCTACTGTCATTATTTTTATTGGCTGTGAAATTTTGCAGATTTTTTATGACACTGAAGTTGAAAGTTCACTCTTAACAATTTTTTAATTTTATTTATCAAAAAAAATTGTTAAAAAAATTGCATTTTTTATTTTTTAAAATTTCAACATGTCAATTTTTTTTTTTTTTGAAAATATTCTTTATTTTTATTAGCAATGATTGTAAATCAACAAAACAATAACAATATAACTTAATGTTGAACTGAAAGATTAAAACTATAAACATGTATAATTATCCTATCCTGTTGTGAAAGCTTATTATTTTTTTCAAGTTACAATGATTAATTAAAACATTTCATAGCTATTTATCATGATTATAAGATGTATATTTCGTATTAATCAAAATCACGTGGAGCTTCTCTTCCTTGATTTCTAAAAAAATAAATCATTGTCATTAGTAATCATTTTAAGTATTAATTTTGCAATATTTCAATATCAATATTACCGTATGTTAAGCCGGTTGAACTGAGCACGCAAGATTGGATCATTGCTTGGAAAAAGTGAAGAGAAAAAAAGTGATAAAACGCTTGAGGATTCTATACTAGGTGTCTCATTTGAGTCCGCTTGTGCCCCGTAAATATCATTCGTATCTGCTGGCGGCAAGGGATCATAAGAAAAGATAGGATCATCTTGCTGTATCTGAAATAATAAAACATTTTTCAATTAAAAAACAGTGAAAAAAATAATTAAATATAAAAATTAAACAAAAATAGCTTAAGATTTTTTGAACCAGAAATATTTTTAAACCAATAATTTTTGCGCCTTGAATATATTCAGTAATGCTATTTAAAAAAAATAATTTTAAAAGTTTTTTAATTTTTAATTTTTTAAATAATTTCTAAGTTTATTTTAATTGATTAATTATATTTTTTAAATTTATTAAATAATTTAATTATTATTACCCCAGGATGTGTAATTGAGACTTCTTTTATATCAGATAAAATAATATGACGGCGAACATTTTTAGGAAGCTGACCTTGATATCTTTGACCTCTTTTTGTTTTACAGTAATTTGCATACGCATCACCAGAATCAATTCTATCCATAACAGCATGGGCATTATTTTCAAGCCAACCCAAAACATTAGAATCTTTCCAAAGATGACAACAACGAACTACATATAAAGTTTGAAGCTTTTCCAAAGCAATACTTGTAGTTGTTTTAGCCACAGAATTAAAATAATCATATCCCAGAAGTCTAGCGTCAGCTTGAACATTACATTTCTCGAGTAAATCATTTAAAACTCCAGGAAACATCATAAGAGTTTCTTGAAGTAATTCACTAGCTGTTTCTTCATCTCCTAGATGGAAATGAGCTAACGCAAGACTGAATGCAATATTTGGTAACTGATTTAAATTTCTCGATGATTTCCATACCATACAGAAATCAATAAACCATTGGTATTCTTTAGCGCGCAGTGCAAATAAATCAATTACTAAAACAATTGCCAAAGGATCTCCTTCTGGACTAAGAGATAGTAATACTTTACACATTTCTAAACTTGTTCTGTAGCAAGCACGGCCGCTAATAAACATCAGGTGTCTAAACAGGGCAATGAAAAATGGCCTGTTTGTTTGATTTTTATACGACAATCTACAGTTACCAGATGTTAAATTGAAACTTGGATGGAATGCACATTCAAAACAATGGACTGCACGCTCTACAAACTCTGCTGACGTTTGTAGATCTTCATTTAACTTGCAAAGTTCTGCAAATTGCAAAAGAGTATCTATGTGGTACGGGTGTGCATTCAAAATGTTCTAAAAAAGAAAAAAAAACACAAATAAATTGATTATTTTATTTGGCGTTTATATTTAAGGGAACCCGGTGATTTTTTATTTCAATATGAAGGTAATGACTAATGCTTTCAATTTTTTTTACACTTATTCTATTACTTATTAATTACACAAAAATGTAAATTAAGACATAAAATTTTTTTTCATAAATTTGAAAGGATCCCCTTAATTAAGTTTCGGATAAATTCGAACAGAAAAATTTATAAAATACAATTTTAACTAAACACTCACCACAATATTATCGGGATTTTGACTTTCAACAGCAGTAAAGAATCTATTTTGAACTTGCCTGTAACTAGAGCTATGAACAAAAACAAAATACTGAATGTCACCAATAGTCTGAATTGTCGGATCAATGGTCATAGACAATCCGGATTGCTCCGTAGGGAATCGATCGGTCAATGGAGTCAACCATGTCTTCCTTAAATATCTTTTTTGGTTCCTATCTTTGCTTTTTTCACCTACAACCGCTGCAAGGACATTTCTATTTCCACCGCCGCATTTTCTCTTCAGCTCATTTACTGCACTGAGAAACTTGAACTCGACTTGCATTACAGTCTTTTGGTTGAAATTTCTTGTAATAACTTCAAAGTTTTGGTTTGAACTGCTGCAAGAAGGTTTATTTGGTTCAACAAGAAGATTATTTACTTTCTGCAGAGTTTTCTCAATTTCATCTTCTATTTTATTACTCTTCGTTGTTAATTTGGCGTTAGCCCTATTTTTCTTTTTCTTACGTTTCTTCTTCGATTTGTTGTTAGTATTGTCGGTATTTTCATCACTCTTGTCTTTGTGATTTGATTCATCACTCTCACAATTTTCTGGTATTTCATCATTACTTGAATTTTCATCCAACTGTTGACAAATATAATTTTTTAATTAATTATATTATTATATTTATTTTGTTAACAAATAAATTATGGCAAAAAAAATTTTTTTAAAATTGACATCTAGAAATTTTAAAAAATAAAAAATGCAATTTTTTAAAAATAAGTTTTTGTAATCAATTTAATTGTTAAGTTAGCTGTCACCTGATTAATTTTCAATTTTATTTAACAAAAAAATTTGTTCCGAAAAATTATTTTTAAAAATTGCATTTTTAATTTAATAAAATTTCTAAATGTCCATTTTTTTTTATTTTTTTCAATGGAGTAATTTATGTCTCAATTACAAATGACTCTCAATTACAGTACCATATTATTATTATTATTAATATTTACAATAAAAATATTATCAGATACTTACTAAATTAAAAATATTAAATTTTTTAGAATTACTTATCGATGCTGATGGTGAAATTTGACTATTAGAGTGTTCATTTTCATCAATTGCAATTTCAACACTATTACTAATTTTTTTCAAATACCTTCTTGACATTATTGTATTTTTTACAAAGAAAAAAATAGCCGAATATTAAATAGTTTATAATGACGTATTTTACTTGAATAACAGCTGTTTAATAACACACAAGAATGTACAAGTGCATAAGGGTATTGGGGTTATATTAGATCACTTAGATGAGTATCTGAAAATATTACAAAAAAAAAAATCTAGTGAGCTCACTAGTATGCGAGCGCATCCTTGTTTTCCATTAGTAGGTATAATTAATTAAAAATAATTTTGATTTCTTATTTCTTCTTTGTTGAAAATTTTCAAATGAATTTTATAAAATAGATACTGTTCTGACAAGTCATAAAAAAACTAACCAATGAAATTAATTATTTTATAAAAAATAAAAATAAAGAAATTTATTAAAGCTAGTAAGAATTTGAAAAAATACAGTCTAGATCTGTCGATAAAATTTTTTACTTACATTTTTCAAGCTAGATGTCATTAGCGGTAAATTTTTCTGTGTAATTGTCAACATTTTATTTCTTATTTATACAGCATAGTTGCAGTTGTCAATCTTAAGTTGTGTGTGTAAAAAATAGTAAATAAATAGTGCTGTCAAATATTTTTTTTCAGTCATCCAATTGTTATTTTTATTTATTTTACTAGAATTTAGAAGCTTTTAAAAAGATTGTTTATAAATAATTTTAATCATGGACTTATCAAAAATGCCAAACGACAAAAAATTGCATCTATGTAAATGGTATTTCAGAGGTAAAATATTCATTGAAAAGAGTATAATTATTTAGTTATTTATTGTATATTGTGTATTGATTACTTTATATTGAATTTCAGTGGGTTTTGCGGCATTACCATTCGTTTGGGCTGTAAATACTATATGGTTTTTCAAAGAAGCATTTCTGGCTCCACATTATGAAGAACAAAAACAACTACGAAAATGTAAAATATTTTTTATAAACTTTAATAACACTGAAGTTGACGGATATTAAAAATTTTATAGCAATTAAATTATTTAAAAAAAATTTAATTAAAAAGTTTCATATGTGAAAATTTTTAGAAGCATTTTTTTGTTGTAATTAATTTGTTAAAAAAATTTTTAAAATTGACAGCTGACAGTATTATGCTTGCTCTCATATTTACTAATTGAGGATAAAAAAATTAAATAAAAATATTTTGTTACGCTTATTTCAGATGTTATATTCTCTGGAATTGGAGCACTGATATGGGCAGCTGCGCTTTTATCATGGGTTATAATTTTCCAGACACAGCGAGCTGCTTGGGGTGAATTTGCTGACTCGATAAGTTATATTATACCTGAAGGAATCCCGTGATTGGTAAATGATGTAATTATTAGATAAAATGAACGAAAAAAAAAATTAATTTTGTCAGAAAATTATTTGTATTTAATATACTATAAGTTGTAATAAATTTATAATTAATTTTAAAAATACATTTTTATCATTGATAAAACGTCAATTTCTATTAATATAAAATTTTTGTCATTCATTTAAAATATGTATTAATATTAATATGAAAATATGATATTGAAAGTTGATATTTAAATTCTGAAGATCACTTAAACGGCCAGCCGTCTTTGTCGATACTTTCTCAATTCTCGATAAACTAATCTAGATAATAATAGTAAAGCTAAGAGATCGGATATCATTAACATATAAAATACATTGTGCCATCCTCCCCATCGTGATACAACTCCTGCTAATAATGGACCAACAGCAGCCCCAATACTTCCGGTACCATCAATAATCGCCGTTACAGTTGCTAACGCTTTTGCATCGTCTCCAAGACTAGGGTGTGTTCCAAGTTCTGCCGATACTGCAGTTGTTATTAATGCATATGGACCATTCACTAATATACCAGTGCATATTAACAGCGCAATATTCACAGCAAGATTTGTACTTCCAATAAAATCGTATAAAAATAGCTGAAAAAATATATTTACCCACAAATGAATTATTACTAGAAGTAACTAAATTTCATCTTAATAAATACTGACCATCGGTATTGCTGTCAAAAACATAAATGCACATGTTACTGCACTCATTCCACTGTAATCAGACAAAACTCCAGCCGCAATCGCTCCTGCTATCCCACCTACATCAAACAAAGTTGATAAATCAGCACTCAACCCGGCACTGTAAGTAGCTAAAAATAAAAAAATTTTTTTTAATAACAAATAAAAATGTATAAATTCTTTGGAATTTTAATAAATACTAACTTGAGGCACTTATGTATAGAGGTAACCAGTAAAGGAATGTATAGCTGACAAGTTTAGCAAAGAAAAGTGAAAGAGAGTATTCCAAGACTCCAGGTATGTTTATTGCACCAACAAATCCAATTGCTTTTTCTTTGGAGTTATGCATGCGTCTGTTCACCGATAACATCGGACTCGTTTCTGATCTTGAATCTTCTAGGTCCTTTGAAAATAAATTTAGAATATCAATACTGTTAATTTAACAACATGAAATAGTTTTTTTATATTTATCATTTGACAATGCTTCGGTGATTGATTGACGAATAAAAAAAAAAAAAAAAAAAAAAAAAACATAACTAAAAATGTTAATTCATGCACTTACAGGATCAAAGCCATGCTGGTGCCAACTAACACGATGGATGAGTTGCTAAAGTAAATTAAATTGTTAAATGGTCTACGTAAAAGCATTTTAAATAGTTATAAAATGTTATTTAATAAAATAAATAAAATTGCTTAAAAAAAGCTGGTTGATTAAGAAAAAAAAATTTTTTTTTTTTCATTAAATATATTTGTGAGCTGCTATGAAAATGATAATGAAATAGACTCACGTCTTCGTCGCTTACTCGATGTCTATCAATATCATCACCAGAAATTGTTCCTTCATCGGAACTAGTTGTTGCGTTTAATTTTCTAAAATTTGGCGGATTCGGTGATATACAGTTGACGTCATAAGGACGAGGAGCAAGAAATAAAAATATTATAAAACCAGCAGAAGCCATTAATATTCCAGGTACAATGAAACTGAGGCCCCAGTTTCTTTCCACAAACTCAGCAGCTATCAAACTACCTAATATATTTCCTAACGATGTATGTGAATTCCATACACCGAATATAAGACCTCTTTTTCCTTTACCAAACCAATTACCTACAACTGTAACAACACCTGGCCATCCACTAGTTTGAAATATTCCTCCCAATGCCTAAAAATTAATTAATTAATTAAATAATAATAATAATTATTATTATTATTTCAAAGTAAAATATTAGTGAAGACTTAAAAATTAACTTACCTGGACCATAATAAAATACCACAGATTATGTATTTTATATGGTTTTGCGATACCAAATAAATATGAAGCTATTCCAGAAGCAATCATACCCAACGATAAAAAGTATCGAAGATTAACTCGTTCAGCTACAAACCCGCTGTAAAAAAAAATAAATTTTTTATCGCAAATATATTCTTTCTGCATGAGAGTAATCAAAGCTTACATGAAATTGTCACCTGAGAAACATTGCTGCAGCGTAAGCGAATAAAAAAGCTGAATCTAAGAATCCTAATAAGAAAGGAGCATCTGGCGTATCTAAAAAGGAATATGTAGCAGTTGAATAATTTTTGTTAGCGTATTAATTGTAATTTTAGAAAAATAAAAAAACTTCTTACTAAATGGGGCCCAGTCACACCACGTATAACGATTTGTATCGTTGATTATTAAATCAGGTGGTGGTGATAAGCTACTACAGTTTAAATTTAATACATTTTTGACAACAGAAATTGGTTTTCTTGACATATGATAGCATGTATACGCCAAATATGTCAGTGCTAATACTCCAGCTCTGTGCCATGCTAACTTATTCATTCTTCTTTGAGGGCAGCATTTTGCTGATATTAAATTGATAACTTTTATTCCCGGAGGAGTATCAACAACAGGAAGCACCATTTTGTATAATTTTAACGATACAAATAAATTTATCTTCTCTTTGTGGAGTTTATCTACAATTGACTGACGATTGAAATAATACGATTCATCATTCAATATAGTTGACACATTGTTATCTCCACATGATTTTTGGCGTGTTGAAATACGTTTTGCCTTTTACGTTTACTGGTAAGGGTGAGTCACTAAAAAATCCACGTCACACCTGGAAATAATAAAATAATTAACTATTATAACTTATCACTTTAATTTCTATAAAAATTTACGAGCATGCATTCGTTGTATTGAGCAAACAATAACACATGTAATGAGCTACCGTGGATTTTATTTTAACATATTATTCAAACCTTGAGCCATATTATTATTGTAAAAATACAAAATATTATTCATAAATAATAAAAATAACAATTTTCTTAACTGCTTATCAACAAGGACGGATTAAGAGGAGTTTTGCTAGACGTCCAGACATTAGCATACGTCAAATAATCCAAGCATTGGACAATCTATATGTGTGGTGAATATTTACTGATGATAATACATATAAATATATACATTATATATTCTTTTTTTTTTTTTTTTTTTTTTTTAAGGTTGACAGTAAATGAAAAATACTGTATAGAGGTCTCTATAAGTCAATTCTTTGGTATATATCAATAGTTGACACTAAAAATATAAAATCTACTATGAAAATGAGGTTAGCTGATATTTCAAAATTTTTTATTGAAGAAATTTCAATTAAACTATTAAAAAAAATTTTTCACATGTAAAAAACTTGAAAAACTACAAGTGCAATTTTTTAGAAATATTTTTTTAGTTGTAATTTAATTAAAAACAAAAAAATTAAAAATTTTTAGACGCCTGCTAACTTCAGTGTCATAATCTACTTACTTATTAATATTTTACTGTTTTTATAATTTTTTATAGCTATGAAAATTAATTTAGCAGATATTTAATAATTTTTGTTAACAAATAAATTATGGCAAAAAAATACAGACAAACTATTGGAGTATATTTTGTGATAAAAAATTTAATTCATTTCGATCAAGTGCTACAGATAAGTTGTAGTTGATTTACCGCAGATTGCTCGACCTTTGATAATTAGTGATTGCAAAATAATTGTTTTTCTTATTTGCAATAATTTTTTAAGCGAGTTCATTTATGCAAATTAAGTGCAACCTGTACATATATACTTTTTTTTATTTCTTAATTAATAAAACCTAAATATATTTCAGTACATTCTCCATTTTAAATTCCTGATAAAAATTACAAAGCACTATCTACTGATTAACTCCATATTGAAAAGTAGGTATTAATAATAATGTAATTATATTTTCTTTTATTACAATAAATTATTATCTAAAAACAATGCAGCATTTCGACAAGAAAGTTTTACAATCTCAAATATAGATATCAAAGTGTATTTCAATTTATAGATATATCTTCGTTCCAAATATTTCTTTTTTAATTGAAAAAAATATCATGATAATAATTTTCTATGGAAATGAAAGTGACAGGTATGAGATAATTTTTTATTTTCAATTAATTAATTTAAATAATAAGAAAAAGGGAAAATTAAATATTAAAAAATCTGTTAAACAATTTTATTACTACTTTTACCTTTATATTTTACTAACCTGAAGTTAATAGGCACATCTGTAAATTTTTTTGATTTTTAGAACAATTAAATATTGTTGAAAAATTATAAAAAAAAAATTTCACATGTAGAAAATTTTGAAAACTATACCTGCAATTTTTTAAAAATATTTTTTTAGTTCTAATTTAATTAATAAAAAAAAATAAAATATTTTTTAACGTCGGCTAATTTTAGTATCATGAGAAAAATTAAAAATTCAAAAATTTTAAGAAATTATTGCAAGTACTGGTATTAAAAAAAATATATAATTGTGTACTGTTGTCTATATCATATTATTTTAAAGTTTGTATTTCTTCAATGTCAGTGTTTAGTAGATAAAAAAATATGAGCTGGCAAAAAGTAACAACTGAAAATATTTATGTTTATATCTACACATATGAATAAGTATTATGATTGCTATTAGTAACTGACATTTTAAAAACTCACACTGAGATAACTATACTTGCACACTTACATTAGAACAGAGTAGAGAGTACGTTACTATAGATGTCAGATAGATGTACACAAAGCAGTACAGATGACTTTGACCACCGCATAGTATCACAGCTGATTCCATTTTTGAATGTACGTGTCTATTTCATAATACGTTAAAATTTATAATAAATAGGTTATGATTATTATATATCAACACTAGAGGTATTTGTTAATCAAGCCTAAAAACGTGATAGTTGGAGCAATAAAAAAAAAAAAAAAAAAACAAAAAAATACCAATCATTATCATGATCATAGATTGTTAAAAAAAGATAGAAGTAACTTTGTTGCCCCCCTACTTTGTAAGTATGTATACCCCTACTTTTTATTATCCACATCTTACATTACAAAACTGATATGTTCTATTCTATGTCCTGTGTTATGTGTTGAGTGTAAATTGAAAATTTTAAAAACTTTTTATTTTTATTTCAGTTACCACAGTGTTCTTTATTGATGCTCATGTGTCCATAACGTGATCGCACTCCGAGTGCGACTAGTAAACAAACGAGACAAAATTGATATCGTGCGATATCATCCTTATTGCAACATCACCGCTATCATTATCATTACAGTATAATATATTACTCCAGGAATGGCTCCAGCACCTAGTAAATTTTTAACTAAACAAAATGTCGCTGGTGCATTGGCAATCAGCACATTGATTTGGTTGCTTAAACGCAAAAGAAATAAACGTTCAATAAAATCAAGGTAATTGTTCATTAACGTCATTGTAGTCTAGTGAAAAATGCTTAATCATTACGTGATAATTTTATAGAGCTTTGTGGCCTACGAACGATGTACATTATGTCATCAAAGAGGTAATTAAAGTGTTAATTGATTTTTTTTTTATTTTACGTGTAATATTTACTAATATTAATTTTTTTAATCTAGGAAAAGCCTAAAGGCCCACCTAAGGCCCATGTCAATGCTGTTTTTTTCAAACAACTTCGTGTATTGCTATCCATTGGTATCCCTGGATTGTTTACACCTGAAACCGGCTTTATTTTATTGGTCGCTGGATCACTCGTAGCAAGATCACTTTGTGATCTATGGATGATTCGTATTAGTACTCTTATTGAGGGGTACAGTAGATTTTTTATTTTATTCTAAATTTTATTTTATGGATGGCATTTTAATTAATTATTCGTATTTTAGGACGATTGTTAATATGGATGGTCCAATGTTCAAGAAACGGCTTTTAACATTTTTAGCTGCTTTACCTATGGTAAATATTATTATTATTATTTTTATTTCTTTATTCATCGATCATGAAGTCGAAACTTTATACAAAGATAATACATAGTATAGCATTTTATGAAAACAATCAGAAAGAAAAATAGATGTAAAAATAAAAATTGAAAATTTTACGAATATTTTAACATTATCTACTAACGGAAATTTAAAAAATAAATTTTTTAAATCTGGATATCGTGGGAATTATGTATATTTAAATATTCTTTTGAAATGATATGAAGATCCTTCAATACTTATTGTTTTCTAAACTTTGCAAGAAGATATTTTTGCAGTATATACTTGTAAAAATAATTTCTGAAAGCGTTTAAATATAAATAAAACATATTACTATTTGATGTAAAATTATTTCTAATCATTAAAATACGCAGATAAATTTTAATTATAAATAATCAATAAGAATTTGAATTAAGGTGTTTATAAAAAAATTTTCAATAGATAAAAATTTATATTAAATTTGATTATACTTAGTAGAAAAATTCAATCTATTAATTTACTCTTTAATTTCCAGATATCGATTGTGAATAATCTTTTAAAATATGGAATTGGTGAAATGAAGTTAAGGTTGAGAACTAACATAACAAGGCATTTGCTAGATCAATACCTAAAGTAAGTTGAACATTTTTTTTTGTTCTAGTTCCTTGTTAATTAGCAAATATGAATATTTTAATCATTTAGTTGTATATATTTTGATATAAAAAAATAAATGGGTAGTTAGCTATTAAGAATACAATGGAGGTCAAACTCATGATTAAATTATGTTAATAAGTAGAATTAATAACTTAAGGAATTATAAAAAAATTTATTTAATAAAGAAAAATCACAATTTAATGTGTATATAAATTTGTATAATTCTTTTCAGAGGTTTCACCTACTACAAAATGACGAATTTGGATACTCGTATTGCCAATCCTGATCAATTACTCACAACTGATATTGACAAATTTTGTGATAGTTGTACAGATTTGTACAGCAATATTGCCAAGCCAATATTAGATATTTCGATTTATGTATACAGATTAACATCATCTTTAGGTGGAAAGGTATTGATAATATTTTTTATTTTATATCAATCAAATCTACACAGTTTTATTAATGAATGAAAAATAATTTTATTTTTTAGACTCCTCTATTGATGTTAGGATATTTGCTAGTAGCTGGTAGTTTTCTTACACACTTACGAAAACCAATAGCCTCAATGACAGTAAAGGAACAACGTTTAGAGGGAGAATTTCGGCATATAAATTCACGCCTCATTACGAACTCTGAAGAAATAGCATTCTATCGTGGAAACAATCGAGAAAAATTAACTTTGTTCGCTAGTTTCCAAAAACTTGTATGTTCGACACTCATTTTAATTGAAAATTAATCAATACTAAAGACAATTTCATCACCTCTTTCTTTTTCTGTTAATTACAGATCCAACATCTTCGATCACTTTTGGAGTTCAAAGTTGGTATGGGTGTTGTCGATAATTTCATTGGAAAATGTAAATTCTCTTTTATATAATTTAAAAATTTATATTCAATCAAAAATAAAAATCTAAAAAACAAATTTTTTTTTCAGACGTAGCAACAGTTGTTGGTTTTTACGCAGTGAGTATTCCATTCTTTCAAAAAAATCACCCAGTGCTTGCCGGCTCACCAGATCATCGATTTAAAAATTAATATGAGAATGGCAGAATGCTGATAAAGATGGCAGAAGCCATTGGTAGATTAGTTCTCGCTGGTCGAGAAATGACACGATTAGCTGGTTTTACAGCTCGTGTAACCGAAATCCGTCAAGTTCTTGATGATTTAAATAAAGGAAAATACACAAGGACTATGATCGCAGATGCTCAAAATTTGTCAATCGGTGAAGCGGGATCAGGAAAAATAATTCACAAGGATAATGTCATTTGCTTTGATCATGTACCGTTAGTTACACCCAACGGTGATGTACTAATTAATGATCTTACATTTGAAGTTAAGTCGGGAATGAATGTGCTAGTTTGTGGACCAAACGGTTGTGGTAAAAGTTCATTGTTCCGTGTGCTTGGAGAGGTCAGTATTTTTTTAATTATTATTTTACATTTATTATCATTAATTTACATTTTAATTAATGATGTTTCAGTTATGGCCTGTATGGGGAGGAACGGTTACCAAGCCACCGAGTACTAAGCTCTTTTACATTCCTCAACGTCCTTACATGACTCTAGGCACTTTAAGAGACCAAGTTATCTACCCGCATACTCAGGCGGAAATGCAAAGACGTAATCATGCCAATGATGACGATCTTCAAAAGTTTTTAGATTTAGTACAACTCGGTCATTTGTTAGAACGAGAAGGTGGATGGAATACGGTCGCTGATTGGATGGATGTATTGTCTGGAGGAGAAAAACAACGAATAGCTGTAAGTTAATTTTTTTTTTGTCATTTAAGGGGATATAAAAGTATAAAAAGTATAAAAAAATTGATACTAAAAATATTGATTGCCTTTTTTTTTACGATACTAATCATGACAAAAATAATTGCAATTTTTATGAAATTTTCAGATGGCCAGGTTATTTTACCACAAGCCACAATTCGCAATCTTAGATGAATGTACGAGTGCAGTAAGCGTAGATGTTGAAGATTCGATGTACTCTTATTGTCGACAAGCAAACATTTCATTGTTCACTGTATCTCATCGACGTTCGCTGTGGAAACATCATGAGGTAAAAAAATTTATTTAATCATCTCTAATTACAACTGCAATTAAATTAAAAAATCACAATAATTTAATTTATGTCTCACTATTTTTGTTTTAGTATTACTTGTTAATGGATGGTCGAGGATCTTATGAATTTAAACCAATTGAGCCTAATACGGAAGAATTTGGTTCATGAATTTTAGTTAATAATATTTGAAATTCTCAAGTAAGATAACTTGCATTGAGAAATTGCATTCTTATAAAATTTTAATGATAAGAGGTGAATAGGTTTTTTTATAATAAATCGAAATAAAAACTTCATTATTTAAATGGAGTACTTAGAATTAAACGATAGATCAATTTTTAGATATTAATAAATTAATGCCAAGTAACATAAAAATTCGATTTGTGCACATTATTAAATAATCAATTATATTATTATGCACATCGGTCTTTACTTGTTTGATATTAAATTAGTATGTATTAATATAAATAGATTTTACTATTGTAGGATATTAGAAAAAGGATTTTATATATTTTTGTTAGTAATGTTTCTACTTGAACAGTTTAATAGTTCTCAATCTAATATTTTTTTATTAATTAATAGTAATTTCTTAGATGGAACATCAAATTGGAGTAATTTAATAGTACATACTAATCATTAACAATTAATTGTAATTGTTTTATTTGTTAATGGAAATTTTTTAATCATTTACCATTATAAACATTATACTATCGAATAAATATTGTAATAATGGAAAACAAACATCGCATAAATTGCTGGACAATATTAATAAAAAAATATAAAATTGAAAAATTACCGTACCATTATTTTAGTAATAAATTATTATTATTATTTTTAGTTAATGATATGTTTTAATTCGGAGGTATAGATATTTTTTGTGAGCCAAAATTTTGTGGTTTGTGATTTTATTTTTCAATTTTTAGTTACATAGGTGTCAGGCATAAAAGAAATCCTTCTTATAAACCATTAAACTTATCGGGTTTTTTTTAAACGTTAAATTAATTTATAATTGAGTCATTACGATGAAATGAGCCCGTTACTTAAATAACTTTTTTATAAGTCCACTAAAAATATCTTACAATTAAAAGATAATTTGTAATTGGAAGTTGAATCTGAAGTAGTAGAATACGTAAAAATTATTCCATCTAACAGAATTAAAAATTGTAATTGTTGAATTTACATCCAAGAATTTGGAATTTTTTAAATAATTTTGATTTTTGTGACTAGGGTAAATATAAAGACAAATAATAGACAATTTTAAATTATTAAATAATTATTTTTTATTTATTGGAATATAATTCTATGTCAGAAAAGAAAACAATGTTACTTAAATTCTTATTTACAACCATCATTGGAGTTTCACTAGTACATGCTTACATAGGAGAGACCCGAGAAAGCAGTTCAGATTACAAGTGTAGATATTATAGCGAATTGGTAAGTATTTAATAAGCAAATTAATTTTTATTTCAAAACTTGTAACTGTGAACATTTTTTTTCATTCATTAAAATTCATAAACAATAAAATTTTATATCTATTTATATTTTACAATTTATTTTTTTTAACAGTGTAATCCTGATCATTTTATTCCATGTTGTGAAGAAAATGACGAATGCATCATGATAGAATCGTTATCAGAGTATTATTGCATGAAACATGGTATGTTTAATAAGCATTGAATATTTTTTTATTTATTTGCATTAAATTTATTAAAAGTCACAATTTTAGATAGACTTCTGAATGTTTATGCAAAATTATGTTTTCCCAAATCTAAAAAAATTTTTTTCAACAAGAAAGGCACTCTGTGAGAAAAATTTTTATTTCTTCAGCTAAGAAATAAAATTTTGAATATTTTTCACAAAAAAAAATTTTTTTCAGTGTAAAAGTATTTTTTTTTTTACGGATTTCAGATTATATTTAAAAAATTAAGCTTGAAGAATATATTGAAATTTTTGATTAATTTTTTTTAGCTGGCTTAGGTATGAAATGTCGAGAAGACTATGATTGTTATGACAATTACTCAGTTTGTTCTGAAGATAATCAAAAATGCACTTGCGATAAAAATTACATTGAGCGAGACGGTTTATGCCAGCCGATTATCGGCGGAAATTGTGACACAGATAGTGATTGTTTGTCAAATAATTCTGTATGTTTAAATGGTACTTGCGAATGCGAGCATAACTTTAAACCAATATCTGATGAAGAATGTACGTCAAGTAAGTGCTTAAAATTATTAAAATTATCTTATTCCAAGACAATAAATAATTAATTATTTTTCTACGACAATTTAGCAAAATTATCTTTTTTTTTTATATTTTAGTTTTTTTGGAGTTATCATGTCAAGAAGATAAAGATTGCTACGACATAAATCGTGCAATGTGTTCAGAAAATAAAACTTGTACCTGTCGAGAAGACGGTATTCCCAAAAATGGTGTGTGTGTGTCATTAATAAATGGATATTGCAACAATGATCATGATTGTTCACCAATAGATACACTTTGTATTGAAAATAAGTGTCGATGCAAACCATTATTTTTGCCTTCACTTGATAAATCACATTGCGTTTTATGTATGAATAATTTGACTACTGATTTATTAATTTTAAATTTGTAAATGTACTTATATGTAAAATGTATTTCAATGTCTCTTTAATTTACAGCATATTTTAATCAGACTTGTGAAAAAAATCCAGATTGTTATGACACCGACCGTGCAATGTGCTCTAAAGACAAGAGATGTATTTGTAGGCCAAACCATCAAACATTTAATAACGCAACGTGTGTATCATTAATGGGCGGATTTTGTTGGCGAAATAATGATTGCTTACCGGAAAATACCGTTTGCATATTTGATAAATGCCTGTGTGATTTAAACTTCAAAGCGGACGAGTCTAATTTTGAATGTGTGCCAAGTTGGTTAACATTTAATTATTATTGTTAAATATCAGATAAATTATAAAAGAAGAAAAATTTTTTTCTAATCATATTTAAATGCACGTTAGAATATTAATTTATTTATTTATGATCAATTAAAAAAAATTTTTAACTGAAAATTTTTAATTGTTGATATTTTATTGCAATTTTTTTATTAAATTATTAGAACTGAGGAACTTTTGTGAACGGGACGAAGACTGTTACAAAATAAGGCATGCGAAATGTTCAAAAAACAAAGAATGTATTTGTCGAGAAGGTAATATTCAGGTGGAGGATACAAAATGCGCACCACTTTTAGGAGAATTTTGTTGGAAAAATGAAAAATGCGCTGTTAATAATTCTGTATGTGCTAATAACACGTGCCAATGCCAAGTTGGTTTTTCTTTTCAATCTAAATTCGAATGTTCTGAAGGTAACTATCTCAAAAGAATTTTATTATTTATAATAATAAATTTAATAGACATCTTACAATTTTTTTAGATTTTTATAGTAATTAAATTATGATGAAAAAAAATTTATAAAAAATAATCACTTGCAAAAATTATAAATATGAATTATAATCATTAATTTGTTATAAAAATTTCAAGATTGTTAGATGTCTGCTAATTTTGATATTATTTATATTTTATTAATATTGTCTACATTAAAAATTGTTTGTCAAACAAAATAAAAAATCTATAGGCATTTCTAATGGAAAAAAATTAGGTGAGGCTTGCCAGATTAGCAGCGAATGCGGACCCCAAAATTCTTTTTGTGTTGATGAAAAATGTCAATGTAAAAGTGGTCTCGTACCGAAATTTAATGACCAGTGTATTCCAGGTGAGAATTATTCCAGAAAAAAAATTTTGGATTTCATACAAATATAAAAATAAAATTATTTACTGTATTGTAAAAATTGAACTTTTTTTTTTGTTTATAAGCAACGTTGGGAAGTCCCTGTGGAAGAGATATAGATTGTGCTGAAGTAACTCACGCCATGTGTTCAAAATATGAGAAAATATGTATTTGTAGGCCCAATAATTTTGAAATAGATTCTTCAAGATGTGCTCCGATTTTAGGTGCATTTTGTTGGAAAAATGAAGCTTGTGCTATTGAAAATTCTGCTTGTATTCGTAATGAATGTCGGTGTAAAAATAATTATAAAGCTAAATCACGATATCAATGTATCATATAATAAATAATTCAAATTAAAATAATTTTTATCTGAAGTGAATAATTTTGAAATCTGCCTTTTTGTTCATTAAACTACATTTTAATTTTTTACTTCTCAATTTTTTGGTATTTTTAAGTACCCTCTGAGGCCTTTTGATAAATTTTGAGATTTTTTTTATCACTGGTTCAAAAAATATAGAATTAAAAAAAAAAACTAATAATAATCGAAATTCAAATTTTTTTTTGAAAATTTTCGTTTTTGAATGCTCTTTTTAGAAAAAAAAAAATATTTAAAGTATTTTGTAGTTTGGATTATTTAAGTTTTTAATAGCTTTTTTTTTTTTAATTGTGTGTATTCTTCGTTTTTTTTTTTTTTTTAAATTTGGTATTTTTTTTTCCAAATTTAGTTCAAAAATCAAATCCAAAAACCAGCTTAAAATATTGGATTAAATAAGAAATTGAAAAAAAAAAAATCGAAGTCATATAAAATAAATAAAATTTGTGAATATAAAAATTTACGTATATGCTTCAAGGCTATTGTCATATAAATTTAATCAATCATTTAAATAGATATAATCTTAAAATAAAAATAAATATTCAAAATATTAAAGTAAAATAAAATAAACTTGAAATCAGCATTATACACTTATTACAGTGCTTTATTTATTTATAATAGAATATCGTTTGATATGTACAATATTTTTAATATGAATATAATGTATAACAACATAATGAAGAAATAATTATTTTCACTTAAATATAATTATTACCATAAATATAAAACAATAAACGTCATAAAAAATTTACGATATTAAAAGTTTTAAACAACAATAGTTATTTTTTTTTTGTAAAAGTTTTAGTTATTGTTATGACTAAAAATACATAAAAATATTGAAAAATTTATTCATAAAAAGCCTCATTAAAGCTGTAAAAAGAACTTACTAAAAAATATTATTCAAATAAATACTGTTTTGTATTGAGACAAATTTATAACTAAGGTATATAACTATTACGCAGCTACATTGTATGAAAAAAAATTTATGTATTATTAAAAGTGCAACTGATATTTTTATATAAATTTAAAATTTAAAAAGCCAACTTTTTAACAGTAAATTTGTATGAGTGATAATTTTTTAATAAAAATAATCTAATAAATAACAAATAATTTATCTTAATTCATTTTTCTTTATCAAGGCACTGATCGGTCGGCTGTATTAATATATACATTATTATTTTTTTTACGTCAATTATTATGGTCATAAAAAACCATTTATTATTCTTATTATTCATTATTAGAGAATCCATGTACCCTTTTTAATGGTCCTCCAAATTCAAATATTTTATAAATATCATACAAATAGAATGTAACTCACTGATTTTTCGTTAATTACGTTTGGTTTACAATAAAGCTTTTTTATATTAGATATAAATACGAGTATTATTTTATATAATAAATAAATATGGTTGCGATTTTATAATACATGCTACACTAAAAAATAAATTGTAAGACTTTAATAAAGTGTTTGAAAAAATATTTTGCTTGTTGTCAATGCAAACTAGCCGACAGCAAAAATCATATTTACTTTTTTTTACCAACTAGAGCAATTTTATTTTCGATAAATTTACTTTGCGATGCTTCGATTCAGTAAAAATTAAATATCTCGATGTGATTTGATTGAATTTTTTTATAAATATTTATATTTTTTCCATTTCTTCCAAAGATAAAATTCAAAATTAATTTTTATAATTAATAAAACATTTTTTAAAAAATACTAACTGCAAAATCTATCATTATTTCTTCGTATTCATAAGAATTACAATTTTAATCGCATTATTCTTCGTGTTCTATGTAGATTGTGTATCAATAATTTTTCATAGATTAAAAATTCTATATTTAACTAACAAAGCTATTTTACAAACTACTATTTAATTTTCTTCTTAATTTACAGTATAATTATAATAATTAAATTTCAATTTATTTTTTGTTTTTTAATTATTGATCGTTAGTTATAAATAGAACACAATTTCGTGGATATTTATAAAAACAATGCGACTATCTTAAGCAGTGAGCTCTTTTAATTTCGCGTCATGAAAATTCAAGTCGATTTAATCAGTCATGAAGTTCCATTTAATTTTTTTTTTCAGGCAGAAGTTATATATTATCGAAATTTATGTGTAATTTTTTGAGAGTGAAGCTCTTAAAATTTTTACCTCTGGCACTAGTTCTATTGCTCTTAAAGCGAATACTTTACATGGACAAATAGAGATTATTTCTTAAATTACAATTTTTATACTAAATTCACTCATCAATTTTTTTTTGCTGAAAAGAAATTATAGTCTCCTTTGTACAGATGAGTAAATTTAGTCGTGATAGCACCTTTTTCGTTTATTACACATTAATATTAATAGTAATAATAAATTTTATGAACACCGTGTTAGCATAATACATAGTCATATCAATAAAAACATGTTAAACTAGTTTAGCAATCGATCATTCATCTTCGGAAGTATTCACTCTCCGACGTTATACGTAACGGATGAGATATCATTGTTAGTTTTTAGAAAAACTGTCAATATCTTCATATTTCTCGGTCTTCTGTTAGATTGATATCTCTTCGTTACGCGGGTGCTTCTTGTCAAATATGATGCTGTGCATACCTGCACCAGGTTTGACTGTTATTGTTGTCTTCATAGTAAAGTAATTCTCAGTCATCAAAATCATGCCGTAGCTTTATATAAAGGCAGGAGCCAAGAATTATTCCGAAGACTTCAAGAACAGATAATCCGAGACCGACAGCTCCCAAGATAATCAGGTGCTCCTTTGTCGTCTCCAAAAACTTGTATATGCATCCCTGTAATTATTTAAATAAGCATAATTACATCAAATTTTGTTACTTTGTTATTATTATTATTATCAAGCAGATAAATTTACCGTGTATTGAATATTAGATGGATGATCTCGTCTTCCACAGAGTAGTGTGGGTGTTTTGCAACAACTATCAGGTACTAAACTTCCATCACGCTGTACTTGTTCATCTTTGAACCATTCGCTTGCTAACCAATCCTCGAATCTTCTTGCTCCGCAGCATCTGAACTACAATCATTTTTAATATTTAATATTAATGTTTATAACCGTCCCAAGAGTAAAATTTAATCTATAAAAAAATTTTTTTTGATATTTGAGGAGCTGATTTTCAAAAGGGTATCTTTTCATATTTTAAAAAAGCATTTTTTTGAACTTTTAAATATTAATTACTTCGAGAATTGTAAAGATTCCAAAATAAAAATCGAATTGTAGCTTTATAACCGATAGCACTTTATAGCAAAATTAAAAAATTTCGATAAAAATATTTAGAATTGAAGATAACCAGTTTTTTGTCTCGATTAATAAAAAATGAAAAGATACCCTTTTGAAAATCAGCTTTAGGAAATTTTTCATCTTTTTTGGAACGCGCCACAGTTTATTTTTATTTACAGTTATTAATAAAATATAATCAGAAAATGACAATAAACAGTGACTTATTGACAAAATCATGGAAAAAAAAAAAATGTTGGCAACATCTGGTGACTTAATAACTTTGTGTGTGCAATTCTTGAACATATTCGATAACAAATGGCTTTATTTGATTTTTAAAGGATAAAAGTATTGATTGTACAGGCGAGGAAGGCCAAAAAGTAAACGTTGTGTTTGTCAAAAAAAAAATGTAATTGTTCTTTTAGTAGGATGTTTGCTGAATTCTTAAGAAGTGTTATTAAAAAATTTCTCACAGTAAGAAATAAAACTTAAAAATACTGGAGAATTATTCTTTCTTGTAAATTTTTTCATACTTTCAAGTATTTAATAAAAAATATACTCATTATATTCAAGTAAAGGTATTCTATTACATTAATCAATATGATAAAACTATTTCTATGTATATATACTTACTTCAATCTGCATTTTGTCAATTGCTGCGGTTTCTCGAGAACTCACAGAGTAATATTCCAGGAAAGTGCGGTTCAGAGTATCTTTTAGCTCCGGGCCGACTTGCTCCTCATGCAATCTAGCCAATATGCCAACTCCTGCTTCTAACCCTAGGACAGCCATCACCACGAAAATATACTGAAAAAGGAAGAAATTAATAAATAAATTATGTCGATAAAAAACTGTAGAAGAGTATTATATTTTTTGCCATAATAAATCCAATATATAAATGTACAAATTATCTATTTAATTAAAAGAATAAGAAAAAAGTTCTCCGGTGCATTTATTTAATAATATAAATTTTTTATATCTTTATTAGAAAATTAGTTTCTATAAAATTGGATTAGTGCCTTTCCATGGTTTTACATTTTTTTGGCGATAGACAATTTATTACTTAAATAAAGAATAATTTTTAGCAGATATATTTTTATTTAAAAAAGGATTTTGATAGTTACGTTTTTTTATCACGATATAAAAAATTAAAAAATTTTATATCATGAACTATTTTATGATTTTTTAAAAATAAAAGTTTTAGGTATTTATAAATTCAATATTACTTTATGTTTAAATTAAATTATAATCCTCTTATTTCACTCTGAAAAACGAAAATTTCCATTAAACTTCAATTAATTTTTTTTTTTTTCAATATGCAAGTAAATTGAAAAAAAAAAAATGTTCAATTGAATGAAAAAAAATTTTTACATACGTAGAATTTAAAAATATTTAAAATTTAAGTTAATTTAAAACTTGACTAAAAATTGTTGATATGAAAATTATGTCGTTAATATTATCTGGCTCTCCTACGCCTTTTCTGAGGGCTCTTGTTACCTGACAAGTATGAGTGAGAAGCAAATATCTGATAGTGAGCTCTAATGGACAGAGGTCACAGCGGTCATTGATACCCGTATGTGTAAAGCTCTTGTTAATCTTGTTATGTCAGTTATATGTCAGTTGTTATTGTCAAAATATTGCTTCAATTTATTAAACAAATATAAATTTTTAACATGACTGATTGATGATCTTGTCTGTCAACACTTATCGTAAATCACGAGAACATTGTATCTATTAAGCTGTAATTAAATTTTTACAATATTTATAAATAGTAAATTACTTGGCAGAATAAAAGCCAAGTGATGAAAGTGTTTAACAGATAAAAGTAAGATATAACGACGTATTTCATTGTGAGGAGAGCTAAATTGCTGAATGAAACAGATAAATGGGCCGTAATTGATTAAAGTGTTGAAGAAATTTGAGCCAAACAACTTGTGATTGTGTTTTACGCTAGTAGAAGCTGTTATGTACTTGTTATATAAATTTAATTACTTAAATCTCAATTTACGACAGTAAAATACATTAAATTTGATTTAAACTACAGACTTATGATTTTTTTTATATTCATCGAGTATTATAATTCAAATTTTGTGGCTAATAGTTTTTAATCAAACTAACCCTTGAATAATTTAATTTGCGAGAGATAAAAAATAAATTTAATGAGATGATTTGCAGTTTTTTCAACAATCCGTGAAAGCTTGGATATGCTCTGAATTTTTGCTAGTCAGCAAAGAGATCGTTTAATGGCTTTTTAACAGGCAAAAAAAAGACCTGACTATTTTTTTAATCCCTTTTTATCTCTAGACAAAAGAATATTCGTCGAAATATTTAGGAATTTATGACAGCTAATTATGCTGCTAATTAGGTAAATTGTCAAAATTATTAAGTTTTTTTTAATAAACAGTAATAAACTTTTTCTATTAATACTTTTAAATTACCATAATTGTTCTAATCTTTCGTTAATTTTTTTAATATCATTTAATTAATTAAAAAAAATTTATTTTTAGCTGTGCGTTAATCATAAATTAATAGTTTGGAATTATTTTTCTACATGCTCTTTTAAAATGTGTTTGTTTTCTTCAATAAATATGTATCGCCGGTCAACGTGTAAATAAACCTTATTTTTGAGCCTGAAAAACTGCATCAAATGCCGGACTGCATTTAAATCGATTCATTAGTTTATTGCCGACTAAAAAATTAAAAAATCACCATTTTTTCATTTTATCGAATAATTTATAACGTTGATATTTTTTTTATATGAGAAGACCAGCTTTTTCAATTTCTGTCAGAATCACTCCGATTGATTGATTAGTTTCTATTGTCAATGGAAAATTTAAGTAATGAACATTTTTCTCTCTTTTTTTTTTGTTTAATATTTGTTTTAATTTTCCGATTAAAGCAGAATAAATAATCTTTATCAATTTTTTTTTTTTAATCGATTTTAATAAATTTCTTTAATGTATTTTTAGGAATTTAATTAACAAATAAATTATTTTTACAAAAATTCACAAGTGGAAATTTAAAAAAATTATAAATTCAATTTTTTAAAAATATTTATTTAAAAAAATTTGTATTGACTTTTTAAAAAACAGTTTTGAGACCAAAAAACTCAACAGTTGTATTTTTAATCGAAAATCAAAAAAATTTCAACAGTTTCATAAAAAATTGAGCAATAAAAAATATATAATACAGTCCAGGTAAAATTCAACGATGAAATGAATTTAAAAGAAATAAAATTGTAAATTGAAAAATCAGCAAACGAGCGTATGGAATAATTTAATACTGACAGTACAATAAAATGCTCATAAAATCTGTGTGAACGAGGTAAAATATATATCACGCGTTTCAGTGAATCAGATTTATTGACGGACGACGGACATGGCTATTTGTATTGTTCAACATTCCGATGTATGCATTCGACTTGTCGTGCTATAGGGAGAGACACACACGCGGCAAACTGTCAATTACCACGTTACGCTAAATTCCGAATTCATGGCAATATATTGCAACACTATGGTCTAATTTATTATCAACCGTTCAATAAACTATCTGTCTATATCGATCACTTTGATCCTCATGCGTTTAACAATCTGTACTCTAGCAAATCTCACGTATTCAACTCATTCACTTTCTCCAATCTCCAATGCCCAAATTTCTGCATTTCATTCCACTCAACAGATCTATAATAATTTACTTTTGTGCATGCAATTAATTTGAAATACTTCTATATTAATTATTCAATTTAAATTATGGACATTCTAGCAGTAGTGAATTAATTTCTGTGGTGCAAATGGATATAATGTTATTTATAACATAACATACATTTTAATTGAGGATTAAGAGACATTATATATGAATGTAAATGATGTCAAAGATAAATTATTGCTCCGCCTTTACTAAGGTGCGTCTTGTTAAGTTTCAGGTATAAAAATAAAATGGTTAATTAAAAATAAGTTTTGTTTTTAAATTGTTATTATCACAATCAATCACTTCTGAAATTTATTATTATTTTTAAAATATTTTAACCGGTTAAAGAATGATAAATGAAAAAACAGTACATCGTAAAATCATGTGAGTTAATAAAATAAAATACTAAAAAATATTTCACAGTGAATAATTATTTTTTTAAACTATAAACATTGATAAGAAAATTAATTTAATTCAATTGGAAAAACTTTGAACTCAAAAAATCATTTTTAAGAATTTATTTGCCTCGAATTGGTTAAAAAAGTTCTTAAACCTTTTCTTTCTTCATTTAAGATCAGAAATACCACCAAACGTTTTCTTAGGATTTTTTTTTTTAATCGATACTGATTACTACAATGTAAAAAGTCGGGAGTCAATCGGAAGTGAATTGGGAGTGAATTTTACTTCGCGATACTACAATTAAGGTGAGCGATTTCTTGAACTATGAAGACTAAATGTTTTGAAAAAAGAATTTTTTTTTTAAAAGAAATTTCTGCTCAAATAATTATATTTAATAACGTGTTTAAACCAATTTTTTTCGTCAAAAATAGTGCCTAGTTTTACCGGGAATTTTTCTAAATATCATTTAAATTGACAATTATAAATTATAACGTAAAATTAATTAATCGAATAACTAAACTTAAAATTTTAACTTAGACATGTTGAATAATAAATTACCTCGTAAATAATTAATAGTTAATATTTTACTACAACTTTAGCGGATGTAGGAATAATGTTATAATTGAATCCTTCAGAGTCATATGAATATTTTACTCCAACGCTTGAAATCTGATACACCATTCAACTCATAATCTACTAACTAATCTCCACGATATACGAATTTGACGTAAAATTAATATTGATATATCTATTTAAACCTTTGCCATCAAAGATTTCAAAATTCGATATTTAGTGCAAGCGTAGTAAAAATTTGAGATCAAATGAATTGCATTATTTAATACTTATGTCAAGGAGCGTAATATTACCTTTTATATTACATCTTATCGATGAAAAAATAAAATTAAATAGACTCAACCAAAGAGATCATACCGACTTCTAAAGGAAATTTATTTAGCCATGCAACGAGAAATATAATAAAAAAATTTACAAGGTGCACAAGAATATAATCTAGAGTTTTATGATTTTTTTTATATGGTCTTAAGCGAGTTGTTTTTATTTGACAAGAAAATGTATAGTAGCGGAATTTTATAATAGACGGGTCGGCTCAAAAGATCGTAAAGTAAGAACAAATTATATGATCATGAGCTAAAATGTATTTTTTTATATTGCAATTCGCATTTTTCAAAATTATCTTCCGTGTCGGAACTTACATTTCGTTCAATTACATGGATATCTAATTTCATGCATAAAATATCTCATTTTATACGGATCTTTTTTTTGATATCCGCAAAATTTAATAACTTTTAGGCAATTGAAATATCTGAACTATTCTCCAAGAGAAAATTAAAGAAAAGTAATCTGGTAATAAAGAAAATTGTCGGTATGAAATAAATAAAAAAAAAAAATAAATTACTAACGTTAATCTAAAATTGCCGTTAATTTATCAGTGACATTTTTTTTATTGATGTTGACCATCAATTCACGTTTCTTGCTTCTCTTTAATTTAATTTTCAATTCCACTAATTAATTTCATACAATTTAATACTGACAAAAAGAAAACTGAGTTGTTATTTCAAAGAAAATAAGATATTTCTTTGTTAAAAAACTTTTATTTGCGACGTCTAGGAAAAATAAGGGCAAAGTGCATTAAGTCTCAGTGTTTTTCTTTGCCTCAAGTCCCAAACGTTTTATAAAAGATCAAATCAACCGTATATTGGATACATAAAGATGCAAATGAAATTCAAAAAACAAATCTTGGGTGACTCAAAAAGAAAAGTCATTTATTTCACAATATTTAACCGAAAAAAAAAAATTACATAGTTAAAAAATTCACTTCAAGATAAAAATGAAGTTTATCAATACTTAAAGAGTCACTTGAGTAATTAATTTAAAAAGTTACATTAAAAGCACAGCAAATACCGTGTTCAATAACTTAAAAAATATATTATGTATTATGTGTAATACAACTTTACCTAAAAAAATTAAAAAAAAAAAAAAAAAAAAACTTTGAAATTCAATTTCATGCATTACAAAGTTTGAGCTATTAGTAAACTTATGTACGCTAGAATACTGAAAGTATTTAGGAGATCTCAACTCAATTAAATGCCTGGTAAATCCATTTGCATAAAGTTTAGGACTTTTAGTGATGTGATGATGATGAGAGGCTACAAATAGTGTGGTATATGATCTTTAAAAAGTAAATTAAAATAATTTAAGTATCATCTTTACAGTATATTTCTCTGTATGAAGTATATAAGCGTCTGAAGTAAGTAAATTTCAGGCTGTTAGATACGCAAAGTGGCTGTTATGGCTATCATGCACATACATATGCTACGAGCATACGTTGCACATGTAGGTGATTGATAAGAATGAACGTCAACTAAGTTAAATTCACCGAAACAACCTACTAATACATCTTAATAAACTGAATCTAGGTCATTGCTTCGAAGATAACTTTGTTTTTGTGATCATTTAACACTTTTTACATTTATTGATTATAGTATCAATTCGTCAAGGATCATTAACTTTAGTGTCACTTATATTGAAGATAAATAGCACTTTATGTACACCAAGCGCATTCAAGAGTGATTTTATTTCTTGTATTACTATTTTCTTTTATCAATATTATTTAGCTTATAGTACTTATGGAAAATTTATTGTAGTATTAAGATAAAATTGAAAAATTTTTTAAATCATCAGAAAATTTTTTTTCATTATAAATTTCCACTTATTTTTAGTAACAATATAAACAGAATATTCTAAAAAATGGTTTTTTTTAAGAATGTATAATTTTATTGTAAGCTGCGCTGAGATTTAATTACTATATTTTATTTGAAATATATGCCGATGGTCTAATAAGCAAATTGTATAAATCAATTTTTATAAATTTTTTAATCGAGACAAAAAATATTTTATGGAAAAAAATAGTATAGATATTAATTAAAAAAAAAAAATCATTAAAAATGTGTTTATCATTGAGTTTTTAGAATATAATTTCCAAAACTATACATCTGCACACCGAAAATTCATATCTACCTTTGAAACTCTACACATAAACCTTATAGACATCGAGCTCCATCAATTCCTGGCGAATTCTTGCGAGATACTTGAAGGAAAAGTGGTTAGGATTCCTGATAAATGTTTAATTCACTGAGAACATGTAAGCTCTACTGCGAATATCAGAATATCTATATAATATTGATGTAGCGCTCGATTAAATGTGGAAAATAAATTGCTTGCATTTTTACATCAAATTCTGATGAACGTAATTGAACGAAAAACTATTTGGATTTTTTAAAAATAAAATTTCATCATAATTAATACCGATCCTTTATTTTCAATTGAAAATTTGCGGCTCGATATAAAAATTTATAGTACAGTCAGTGACATACAAAATAAAAAAAATGAAATTCAAAACTTTAATAAGATTATTAGTATTATTACATATTTTCTAAAAAATAGTATTTTTTTATTACACTTTTCCAAGTAGAAAGAACTTTATAAAATAGAAGGAAAAAAATAAGAAAGCTTTCACCAGTTTCACATAAATAAGTTATAATGTACTATTTTATGATGATAGTCATCCTATTTGAGTATGGTTTATGTAGTGTGAATCTACGGAAGTATTTTCTGAGGAAAATGTCATTTCCATAAAAAGTGAATTAAGTTTATTCATATTTAGATGTTATTTTAAAATATGAAGCATATTAACGAAATAAGATTATGGAATAAATTAAAATGTTTTAGTCTGGTAAATAAACATAGTTGAAATAATATTAAAGTACTCCAATAAATATCATTTTTACATCCTTAGACTCAATGATACTTTCCTCTGAAATACTGTAAATTTTTCATTCAATTTTTATTGCTTAGACTAAGAGCCTTTTTCATTTTGTGTTATTAAAGAAAATTTGAGTGTTTCTAAAGTAGAGTCGTAAGAATTTAACAATGTTAAAGTAATAAAAAAAAAAAAAAAAAAAAAAAAAAATTAAAGTGAGAGAAAATCTACGGGCTTAACCAATTACTTTCTACTGATGTAGACGCTACTATTTCCAGATATAACTCATATAAAATATTATTTTATTTGTACAAAATAAAACAGTTCTCATTTATTTGTTAAGCTTTTCACGGGTCAAAAAACAATATAATTTTATTAGTATTAGTACCAGTATACATGCATGTACATAAAACAAATTCCATTAGAGGAAACGAATCAAGCATTAAACAGCAATGCTTTTCCGCTTTGTTTAAGCGGATTCTTAATAGAAAAAAATAAATCATTCAATCTCATTTTTTTAAAGTAACAACATCGTATTTATTTGTATTATTGAGTATAGTAATTTAATTTACAGGTATGATTTGTTAGAAAAGCTTTTTAATGTATTGAGTAGAAGAATTCCATTATAGGTTTTTTATTCTCAGGAAGATTTCATAAAATTCTATTGCTATACCCTTGTGATAAAATTTGAAAATATCATAAAAATCTTTCAAAAATTAAATTTTCCGATTTTTTTTATCATATAAAAATTTCCACGGATTAGAGTTAATAAATTTTTAAATCAGAAAAAATGAATGTCTTAAACAACAGTAAAATGTTTGAAGAAAATATTTTTCTTGATTTTAAAATTTAATTATTGCAAAAAAAAAAAATTACTAGAAATTTAAGATCAGTCAATTTAGAAATTATTACTCTAGTTTTTATCCCAACACAGTAAAATAAAAAAAAAAATTATTTTCATTTTTATTAATTATTTTTAACGTTATTTTTATTTCACTGAAGTATTACGCACTCGGCTTTTTAATTTTTATAATAAATTAATTTTAAATTGAAACTTTTTATAAGCATTGCTTGATCTTTAACGTCATATTACAAAATAAAATTTTACATTATCAAAATATCTGAATATAAAATATTAAATAATGATTATCAATTGAATAAAATACTGATTAGGTAATACAATTAACGAACAAGTTATATTAGTCCAATAGAGATCGTGCTACTTATAATTTCCGAACGGCATTATGGTAATTTTGAGCAATCAGCCGCTTTAACGGGTTTACCAATTGTATCCAGATGTGAAATAGTTAATGTTTTACGACTGTGCAAAATCTCATATACGATTATTGCTTCGTGTATAAAAATTATTTAAAGGTAATAATTTATTATTCATGTATTGAGCGAACGTGTGACAAACAATTAGCGTAGAAATGGCATTTTTTACTAACATCTTTGACGGTATTATAATAATGCTCATAAATATAAAAATAATTAAACCTCAATATATGCGGGTTTAATTAAAGTATATAAATGGTCAATTTATGTTAATTAAATTATAAATATTTAGTTTGAATGTTTGTATTAAAAAAAAAAAAAAAAAAAAGAAAATATAATTAAGTGTTTATTAAGTTTTTTCAGTTGCTTTATTAGTCTTAAAAAAGAACTATTATTTCAGTTTAAGCTTACTGTGCTTTACTGCGAAGATAATTTATTTTTTTTGTAACTCTTTCCTGAACTTTTATAAAGTTTTTCATCATTGAAACTTTATCGTGCGTCTTGGAAAGAATTAAAAGATTTTCCAATAATAAAAACTTGATTTAGATTTAAATATTAGTTTTAGTTTATTCTATTACTTACTATTAGTAAGACGCATCGATTTTCAGATGACACTCCCCCACAGCCGAGCCAACTGCCAATTACTGCTAAAGCTCCAGCGACAATAAGAGCATATGCAAGGATTGGATACGTTGATGTTGCCATCAATGATATGTAACTGTGTTTGGCAATTACCGTCCATATTCCTATTCCACCAACTACTAGTCCAGAAAGCTGCAATATTAAATGATAAATAATAAATAACACTTACAGGGATTACAATACAAATTGTTAAGATAAAACTTATCTTTTATTTTACGATCAATTATTTTTTTCATTTTTAAAATAAAATTTTATGACCTTTCACGAATCATGAGTGAAATAAGTTTTAAATATGAAATTAAGGAATTTTTTTAGACTCTCAGTTGGAGACTTTACTTCTTTTACGAGATAAGTGGAATAGAGTCCAAAGTAGGAACTAAAGTTAAGGTTTAACGTGTGGGTGTCTTTCGTGCCGTGATTTTGTATGTAGGTGAGGCGACATTTGAATTCCAACGAACCTGTTTTTCATAATATTTAATCTTGCGTATGTTTAAGTTATTCATTATCGTATTTCAATTATTATCAATACTTTTTCCAAAATTGTTTTTCTAATTCAATATAAAAAAGTAAAAAAAATTTCCATTATAACCACTTATCAAAGAGCTATAAATAATTTAAATCCCCAATGACTAAGCGTAAATTAAAAACAACCGCCCTCTTTAAGTCGATAGGATTTATTCAGAGCTTTCTAAAGTAATGTAAATTCCACAAATGCGATGATAATAGAAAACTCTTTTTAAAATAAAACAAATAAATCTTTCTTTTATCATCGTTATAGAGTTTATTACGTTTATATCAAAAGTCGTATTTAATAATAAGGCCATTCGACATCCAAAATGGAAGTAGATTTTATTTTATTTCATTTTTATGGACAAAACAATTGCAAGAGTAAAATTTCTTAAAAATAATTCTAAGATTAATATTTTTTAATTTAAAAAAATATGTAAATTGAAGCTTAATTTCTCAGTTTTCAGATGAATTTTACAGAAATTTAATATCTCGGCGCGTTCAAAAGTTATTTGAAGAAGAAGCAGTGAGAGTATGAAATTGTTAAACTTTCAAAATTTTTAAAAGCTGTAATTTCCAAAATAATTGACCGATTGAGCTTATATTTGTACTTGATCTTCGTAATTGTCTATAAAATAAGTATGTTGAGTTTCATTAGAATCCCTTGAGAATTGTAGGTGCTATTGATAGATTTTTATGAAATCTACTAATAAATTAATAGAAATAATAATAACATAGAACGCAAAGCGAAGTAATTAATATTATGTGTGTGATTAATAGTTGGTAGACAAATTCGAATAGCTTCTTAATAGATACATAAAGTTCTTCAGAAAGTAAAGGGTGTAATGCCTAAATCAAGCCAATGTATCCTTCTCATTTTCTATTCCTGTTTCTGAGATAGCTTCTCCTAACCACTTGAATAGAGAATTCTAAAGTACTTGTAAGCACATATACGCTATATATATAAGAGTACACGAAAACGAGTATATATATAGATATATCTGTAAACAGTGGTACGGCTGAGAGAGTCGTTATACCTAGTCATGGACAGATGGATAAATTATACTACATATCTACGTGAATATACATAAGTAAACAATGTATGTACTGTGGTACATCTACATGTACGCATCAGTTTATGTGCAATTCCAGTATACTATGTTACTTTGTACAAGGAACATACAAGGAAAGTATAAACTGTGATCTTGTGTCATGTGTACATGTCAAAAGCATATCTACTTGTTTCACTAAAATACTTGGCAGTAGATACGCAAACAATTGAGATTAAATTTCAAAGTTTGAGAAATTCGACTGCTTAACGGAGCATTATTTCAGGTTCACGTTATATCAGGTGGTTAATCTTCATACTCACCCAAAGGTAGCTTAATTAATTCTAATAAATCATTAAATAATTGCTTTTTAAACTGGATAAAGTCTTTTTAACCTTGTAATTAGTTGGATTTAATTTTCCAAAAGAATACGATAAATTTAAAAATCCCTACCATTTTTTAAAGTTATCAACGAGTTACAGATTGATGATCTGCTCCACTAAAATATTAAAATTCGATTTTCCGTTTCTAATAACCATATAATGGAAAGTAAATACTTCTGTACGATATAAAAAATTTATCAGAGGTTTAATTTTGTAAATATTCATATTTTTCCAAAAAATTTAATTTTTTTGGAAAAATAAATCCAATTTTCTAAAAGATTATTTTGTTTTTAAGTATTATAGAGATTTCTTAGAGTTAAAAGTAAAAAAAAACCTCAACATTAATACGTTTAATTAAATAATTTTAATTACTTTAATGTTACAGAAATTAACTGACATATTGCTGATTCTAGAGTTTCTTAATTAATTAATTATTATAAAGAGGATTTCACAAAAGTGCTTATAGAAAAAAAAAAAAAGGCGCAACATCTTGTAAATAGAAAAATTTAATTTTTTAAATCTCTAAATACTCATTTTCTAATTTTAAACTCTTGATTTTTTTATCAGTAATATTCATAAAAACCTTCTCAAAATAAATTCCACTCCGCAAAAATTTAATCAATTAAAAATCATACACTCCGCAAATTATTTAGGGAGTATGTGAAAATTTTACACAAATATGAATGTAAATTAAACTTTTATAACACAATGAAATAAAACTAATATTAATCACATCAATATTACAGGTATAAAGAATAATTTACAAATAGAAAGTGAAAATGTTAATATTTACATACTCAGTGTATAAATATTAATTTTAATATTAATGTGTAATTCGCATTGCTATTGAAGCTTCATTGTAGGGATAAATTTTTATTATTTAAACTTTCAGATTTAAAATGTATAACTTCATCACTTGATAAAATGCAAATATTTACTGATGTCTGAGTATTGACTCAGTCAGTAGTTGAAAATAAACAGTTCTACATCTTATTCTGCACATAAAGTTTGTAGTTGGTATTTACATCGAACAATTTTAAATAAAAAATTATCTAGTGGTTGTTTTAATTCAAAATTCAACGATGAAAACAATATTTTCAACTTCTATTTATTTTTAAATTATTTCAAAATTAATGTGGATGAAATATTTTTATAAATGGAAAATAAACATGCGCATAATAGATATCTAATATTTATTTTCGGAAAAAGAGATCGTAACTCAAGCAAAGGCTAAAAAATTCTGGCGTGGTAGAGTTTTTATAAAGCTATCTTACAGCCCTGTAACGTTGTACTGTGTAAATTAGATTGAATATTCAACATATTCAGAGTAAAGCAGACAAAAAAAAGCGAAATGACCTCTCAAGCGAATTTTAATCGCTTTTACTTTTGATAAATTTAATTTAATTAGAATTAAGATTGCTCTTTATTTGAATAGGTTCCATAAAAATGGTAGATTTTTTTAATTTCGCTTGATTTTAGCACACAAGTCATAACTTTTCTTTACTTTTATCTTTCAGCATTTTAAAAATATATTTATCATGTATAAGATACACTAATGGAACAATGAGCACAGCATTTTAAAGAAAAATGATTAAAGATATTGCAAAAAATTTTTATGAGTCGATTTATCAATAATATTATTTTAGATTCAAGAAAAAGTCGTGCAGATGAATTAAGGGATAAATTAAATAGGAAAAGGATTCAAGGAAGTCGGAATTTTGGGATTATCCTTTATCCAAATTGAAAAACATTCTTGATTTTAGCCGGTAGCCTATTATATTATAAGATATTACAGTAATCTAAATGGTTCTGCGACTACAGTTATATTTTCAAGAAGGCGGTATAAAATTTATGTACAAGATTTGTGAATATATTCAATAAGGAATTGCATTTACTCAAAAAATTTATTAGTAAGCATAAATTGTTTAGAAAAAGGTGATTACTCAAGAATCGCAGTAAATTTAAATAATTATTTAAAATTAAATAAGCATATTATTTTATGTTATTTTGGTTTTTATGTTAAATTTCAAACAAAGTTGCTTGGATATGTGAATTAAATCGATCTTTTAAATTAATATAGTAAGAGAGTTCAAATTAAGGTGAAGATGGAATATTACACGAGTAAAATGTATGTTCTATCAAGCGGACAATTTACACATCAGTGGAGCGTTCGTGCCAAGTTGTGGTTTCACGCCAGAGTGTCTCTGTATAATAGTGTAAAGAATTTTTTTTCATTAGCCTCCTGTTCGCAAACATGTCGCTGAAGAAGAGTAAAATGATAAAAAATATAAAACACGATTTAAAAAATCTATACACCGTGAAAGAATATATTTTTACTCTCGAATAAATGTTGTGTATGAAAAAAATAGCAAAAAAAAATTTTTATCCAATGTATTATATCCTGTAGACTTATATACTTTATTATTGTACACCTAATACAAGATTTGTACCACTTTTTTTTCTGTTTTTAATTTTAATTTGATTTTTTTCGAAAATTCGAATTTTTTCACAAATTGTAAATTATTTAAAAAAATTTGAATTTTTCTCAATTATCTATTTTGACAAAAAAAAATTATTTTTGTAATTTTTAATTCTTCGCACAATTTTATTCATGAAATTCGATGAAACAATATGTTTTTTTACGTAAAATATTATTCTCAGAAAAAAAAATAATAAAGCAAAAAAACGACTCTGAAGTGATTTGAATAATATTATTCGAAACAGTAACGCTCCAATAAGCTTTCCATAAGGATGTAAGGCTAACGATACATTCAACCAATAATCCTCAATTATATTCATGCAGCAATATCGTAGCATTACAATTTTCATCGATCATATTATTCTCATAAATAATAATACTAATAATTATCGTTAATTCTAATGGAGTGAAATGACTAAAATGAGTTGATAGGATTCAATAAAACAAAGAAGTCAATGTTGTATGTTAATAGGTCAAATAAAAAATTTTTTAATGCATTCAACGACTTTGATTATTAATGTAAATTTAAATTCTTCAATTTTAAATAGACTAGTAAAATAGATTATTTTTTATTAATTGATAATAGCAACAAATTATTGGAATTGTGGTTAGGCATGAAATAAAATTTCATAATGAAGCTCTACGAATGAACCCGATTTTATCCATACTTGGGGAATAAAACTGTGAAAATAATTAAAATTTACGATAATAGCTATGGATATTAGAATGTGTACAGCAGTATGGTACAACATTTAATTTTCACCGGGAGTATTATGTTTTATGCATAACACATTTAAAATTTTCACAACCAGGTCGAAAGTATTTTTAATTTAAAGTGTTTCTTTGGAAATTTAAATTATTTGAAGTTCCATGCATATCTCAAGACATTATTGATTTGATACAAAAAAAAATTTTTAAACTTCAATTTTAAAATATTGACTCTGAAAGAAAAACAAAATAAAACATTCATTTATTGTATTCAAATTAAATCTTATATTGATTATACTTAGTTAGATCTATAAATTATAAATACTAGAAAAATTGTAAAAATTATATTAACGTCGCGATTTATGAGACTCGTTATTATGTTACAAGAACAAAGGCTCTTAATAAATAAAAATTATTGTGATCTGGACTTTATAATTTATAAGTAATGTTTCTTTAAGTTTTGTAGGAATCAAAATGACAAGTTATACAAAGCTGGCTGAAGGCTGGCAAAAGTTTACTAAATAAGCAGCTTGTTCTCGTGACAACTGTTAGAAATTTTATGATTCGGTAAATATAGTATAACTCTAAAGTTGGTTTTCTTAATGTAAGAGTCGCTACAGAGTTATAAAGATATAATACGCCTACAGGATTCTTTTAGAAAGTTCACCTCCGCATTTAAGGGATTACCGCACTAAGAACCTATAGTGAGATCTTTCATGTAGCCCACTTTAGTTATTAGGCTAAGTCTTTATCAATATCAACCACCGAGAAGAGAATTTATTTTCAAATTTGAAAGCAAACTGAATAATAATTAAATTAATAATTTACAATGTATTTAATAAAATATTTGATGCATTCTACTAATAAATAATTGTGAGCTTTTTTTTTTTTACACTTTTTACGATTTTTTTTGTTTTACATAATTAATTTAAAATTATTAAAATTAAAAAAAATTTTTTTTGTTTTATATAATTAATTAAAAAATTTAATAAAAGTAAAACCAAAATTATTATGTTTATTTTGTTAGTAATGATTTTTTTAAAGGCTTATGCAAAAAGTTAACTGATAAAGATCACAGCCACAAAGGCTGGTGTCAAAATAAATTATATAGTCACTTAATTTATATTCTGAATTAACATTAAACTTATCTCAGTACTATATTCAAAGTTAATTTATGCGTAATACCATTAAATTGATGAGCTGTTAGTGTAATGATTGTAACAACTTTAGTAAATTATATTTGGGAAGCAATAACAGTATGTATATATATATATATATATCTATTAAAATAATAACAATAAGGTGCTTTGTAATTCTAGGTGAGAACAGAGTCATGAAATAATAGCAAGAGATGAATATTAATGAGATACTAAAAGTAAATTTATTTATCATTATTTAAACGTGTTATTTTTATTTTTAATAAACCGATCGCTGTTATTACATCTATATTTATATACCATGAAACTCTTTTCGTGATAGAGATAGTTATTAAATATTAAAGCTCTCTTACTGTAAGCTATATAATAAAAATTTTATATGCATCAAAGAAAGACGCTTTTAAATTTAAGTATACACCTTGCAATAAAAATAAAAAAATGCTTATATATTTACTTTTAAATATAACCAAAGTATTCCATTAGACTGTAAGCTTTTTGATATAACAATTTTGTTCTTTTTACGTGACAGTTTTATTAAATAATTTACTTCCAGACGTTATGCACGCATATCGGCAGAAAAAATGAATATTTTATAATTTTTAGAAAAATTTTATATTAATTTCATTTTTAAAATTAAGCTTTTAATTTTAAAAGCATTAAGAGCATCAAATGTTTTTATTAAGGGAAATAATTTTTAAAATACTAAGCTAATTTCATCAGTCTCTTCGAATATCTAACATGTAGATACCGTTGTGATATTTACCATGATATTCAAATTTACGTGCTGTTAATAATTTGATTAAAATGTATGAATATAGATAACGAACAATAATTTATCCACTGTTATGAAGAGTGATGTATAATGTTATCGTAACATAACATAATATAAAATTGATAAACGTAGGATCAGCTACTCGCAGCTTAACGTTCGGCTATTAAATATTATCGATTACATGTTGTGAGTATTAACATCAATAACAAATTTTTATGTGTAAGTTAAGGATTTAAATTAAAATTAAATACTCACAAATAGAACGACGTTATAAATGTGAAGAACATATTTTAAAAAATTTACGGAGCAACAGCCATCGTCGCGAGTTCGAATTCTGGTTGAACTACCAGGTAATCTTTCCGAGCCTTTAGCCATTTCTAAACCAATTTTTTTTTTATATAGATTATTGTTCTTAACTCTCCAGTGTCACCTTCTCATAGCATCTGCAATCAAAAAATAGATACATTAAATTAAAGTTTAAACAATTGTAAAATAATAACTTTTAATTTTTATTATTTAAAATTAAATTTTTAAATAGAATTGAATTGATAGCTTTAAAAAATTTCTAATTAAATTTTTTCTCGTAATAAGGAATCTTCTGTTAAAATGCCTTCTCAGATTTAAAAGTATTTTTTTTTTCCATAAGGATGATTAATATGAATTTTCATATCTTGTGATTAAGGAGTGGTCTCTTTTTAGACACTCCATATAAATTTATCAAACGCCTCTTTGAAAGTTGGCGTGCGACCAAAGCTATGCACATAATACATCCTGAGCAATACATTTAGTGACACCCAGTGACATATAGAACCACGAAGTACGTTTGTCATCGTGATAGACGTATGCTCTATATATTTTATACGTATTAAATCACTTTAGGGCTAAATATGTCATTAGTAATTAAATTTCCCAATATATTGAGTAGATTTACGCATTTCTACGTAAGGATTCATCCCTAACGACATTTAAACTTCAGAATAATATCCCCACACTAATCCGTTGATTTTTTTAGTTTCTTTTCATGATCATTGAAAGTAAATAGAATAAAATATCATGAAAACTGCTTTAATTTAAGGAATATTTGTTTTTATTTTAATAAGGGCTGTAGATTAAAAAAATTTAGCTAAAAATTCACCAAGTAATGTCCATTAAATACACTAGTCACAAAAATTAAATTCTCTAAAAGATTTTTTGAGCAAAACAATAAAAAAAACTTTTTTGAAGCCCGTAGACCTTTTTTTAGACGAGAAAAAATTTGGAAAAATTTTTTTTTGTAGTTTTCTTAGGATTTCTCCAGACCTGGACATAACAAAAATTTTTTATAGTCATATCTAAAAACTAGACACTTGGAGCTACAATTTGCTTTTTTTATTTTTTCTGTACGACCATTTTCCTCGGAGTTACAGCTCGTTGAAAATCACTCAAAAATTAGGAATTTTTTTTATATCCCTCAATTATATTTTCTTTCTTTTCTTGGAATGAAAATAATATTTCATTATTCACAATCGCTTTGTCAGGAACATTTGATAAAAACTAAACTCGATAACTGTTATAAAAAAATGTAAATCTTTCGATAATTTTATTTGTGACAGAATGCAAAAAATGAACTAATTTAAAACACAGTACCCATTTTTAATGATGAATATTTAATTCATTTAACTCGAATCAACTAGCACAAGATTCCACTACGATAAAAAACGAATATGCAGGAATTTAATAATCGGTGAATTCGTTCGAAGCAAACGATTCACCGGTTCGAACACGACTGATTACCGTGGACCTCAATCCGTTAATGCGATCTATGAACACTAATTCAGTTCATCTCCATGTCTGTCAATCAGGTTTGAGTTTGAGTGTAAAGTGTGACAGTGATTCACTTCTATGGATTATTTAGTTAATTCCCTGGTTTTTAATCTTTTTTTAAATCAGTTACAGCGTGATGTATGAAACTTTTATTATCTATAATGGCTTAAATATCATAAAAAATTTTCAAAATTTATTCAAATTAAATTGTAAAATTAATAAGCATTTTTTAATTCCAAAGAGAAAAAAAATGAATAATTGACACTCAATTTTGTGGTTAAAGTTTGATCTGATAAAAATTAGAGTATCAAAAAATTTTTTTTCAGCTCATTATTTGCTTTTGCAACTTTGTAAAAGTATTTACGCTAATAAATAATTTAATTATACATTGTACATGAAATGTACGTGGTATGAAATGACAAAACTCACTTAAGAATCTCGTTTGTATATATATTAATATATATCATCAAAGGCGCTTTTGTTTCTGAGCTCTGAATAAATGAAAATATTTGTACAAATGCTGAAAACATATTAAAATTATTTTACTTTTTTTTTTTAAGATACTGTGAAATATATCGCATTTCTAAAACTGCAAGGGCGTTTTGCAGTTGGAAGAAAGAAGACAGGGCAAAGGCCAAGTGCCAAAACAACGTGAGAGAAATACCTTCCTTTGAAATCTAATTCAACATTGTTCAGTTTACGGAGATCTGTAAGGAAAATTTAGATTCTTAAACTAAAAGGGTGTTTAATAGATTTTAAAAAATTTTGACCTAAAATATAATTGTATCGATAAAATGATAATTTTTTAACAATAAGTAATTATTTATGTTTCCAATATTTATTGATAAATAGTCAGTTATTAATTTGATTTCTAATAATTTTTATTTTAATCTTTATAGCTTTAAATCTTCTCTAATGGAATCAAAATCACTACATACATTATAAATGATGATTCATCATCAGATCGTGACTCTCATATATTTAAAAGTGATTGATAGTAAATTATAGATAAACGATAAAAATAAATACTGTGAAAAATTCATTGATCTCAGTAACTTCCATCTGGGAAATCTAGATTTAATTATATCAAAAGCTTATGAATAAATCTTGCAAAGAAGTGAACACAAATCTAATTTCAAGCGATTCGCAATGAAAGTTAGCTAAATAAAATGTCCAATACACTTTTTTGTGTACATCAAAAATATACTTTACATACATATGTATAACTTTCTATCTGATAAAATGTCTATTTGATATTTCAAGGTACATTAAGCATGAGTAAATATGTACTTCTGCGTTACTTATTGTCGATAAGAAAATATGTTAAATTTTAAGTTACAACCGCATGAAAAAAAAAATTTTATTTGAATAAGTTGACTATCTAGCGAAATCGTTCTTGTATTAATGAGATCAATTTTTTTTTTTTTTTTAAAGAAATCTTTAAATGAGTTACTGATGTTAGTATTTACATAGACTTTCTACTGTGTTTTATCTTAGTCATATATCCACAATTACAGAAAATAAAGAAAATATATTAAATTGTCGTAAAAAATTGAGATCCAATTAGATTTATTTCGAGCATTATGGGATAGAAACTGCATAGACAAAGAAATGTGTCCTTGCGTAACACATACCGGACTTCCTACGTAGATTGTATAATCCAGCTATCTGATAATATGCTCTCAATTGACTGCATAATTTATTTAACATTCTTGACTAACATTTATTTTAATTAGCCACAAAGTTGAATATTTTTCTATCAGGTTATAAATTAGCAATCTTCTCCATATAAAGCCATAAAGATAATATTTAAAATAATTTTTCTTATCGAATTTGATGTTTCTCACACCACATCACATTAGTTTTATCTAACACAATGAAGACCCCCTACTGACGCGTCAATTTGTGGCACCGTAAGTTCCCAGCTCAAGTATATCCTCATTTGTTCAATGCCCAACGTTCACGATCAATTTACTGATGAAGCCAATCATCCAATCGTATTAACCTTGCGGGTCACTTTTGCAAATGCCCTCGCTCGTTATTGGCTGGTTCCTGCGTTCACCAGAAACATTTATGTCCTAATGAAAAATGACTATAAATTATTGAATGATAAAATCTATAAATTATCATAATTTGTAAGCATTGTGACAGTGTTATAAATATTATTTAAATAAATAGTACCTAAATATTCGGATGATTTATTTTTTTACTGTCTGTTAAGCCGCGACACATGCAATAAAGGTATGTATTGTTGCGCATATTATTAATGTAGTAAAAAAATGTTAAAAAAAAATTTTCTTACCGACCAACCGTTCACTGTCGGCAATCTCAAAGAAATGATATAATCGAAAAGATATATTTAAGTTGCAAACATACAATCTGATATTCTTCTAAAAATAGTCATACGTGACTGTCAACACTTTTGAAACATGTACTCTTCTTTAAAGTATTTTTTTTTTTCGTTAAAATATTTGCAAACAAAAATTGTTGCAGTTTTAAGTCAAAAAAAAATTTTTTTTTTGGTTTACTTGGTAGTTAAAATTCAATCACAAGCAAAATCTGCAATTGAACAATTTTATATCATATTAATTTGAAATAAAAAATTCTTACAGGTATCTATGACCCTATAAAATGCACTCGATTCTATTTTTGTACAAATCATTACTTGAAATTAAAAAAATATTATGTAAAAAATTTTTAACTCATACAACAGTTAAAAAATATCTCTTACAATGCAAATTATCTATCGTAAAAAATGTAATTAGTCATTAGAATACAAATAGTCAGTTATTCATTGTAAAGCGTGTCTGCTGTTTACGAAGGTGGCTGGTTCGCCTATCAATTTTTTTCCGCCCATACACTGTTTGTTTCCAGATTTGCGCACGTGGGCGAGGTAGCAGAGAATAAAGTATACAGCGTTGATGATCCAACAGCTTGACTTTGTACAGAATGAAAGATGTTCGTGCTCACCTTCTATAGTCACATTAACATCATCAAAAATGAGACACTTGAATATAAAATTACTTCTGATGCTCTCATTATAAAATAACTGTGATGTCTTTAAATAAGTCGAGCCAAATTAACTCACTTGTGTTTTATCTTTAATCTGTGTTTAAAACTAGTAGAAGCCTGATTTTTTTTTTTTGTCTATTAATAATAAAAGTAACCTAACAAATTTTCTTAAATCATTTATTTTGATCAATTTTTTACAGAAATTTTAAATGTATCCAAGAAGGGAAATAATAGAAGCCTAGCACTTTGCCAAATCCCAATAAAACATATTTTTTATAACGTTAAAGTACTTTAAAAGCCACGAGAACTTCAGATCAAGATTGAAAATGAAAAATTCGCTCTAGATCTCAAAGAACATTAGCTGACAGTTAATCAGATAAATTTGATCTACATCAAATAATAAATTCTTAAATACAATAATAAATTACAAGAGTGAAGTTTATTTAGAAGATTTTGAGATTTCTGAAGATATTTTTGACTTATATCAGATTTTATGGCACTTACAAAACATTACTTACTCCCATTAATTAAATCAACAGAGTTTCTTGAACTAAAAAATAGAAAATAAGTAAAAATGCTGTTAAAGCTTGAATTAAATTTCGCCAAGTCTGTGAATTATAGCTTCAGTAAATGCCGTCGAGGAGTTACAAAATCGTTTCAATGGAAATCATAAGTTTATTGAGCAGAAAGTCATAAAATTTAATGAAAAATGAAAAATGAAACTTGATCACATGTGAGTGTCTGGCAGAAATAAAGATTTTAATTGAAAAAAATAATTTCTATCTATTTTTGGAAAGACATAATTTCCGTAGACAATAAAGACATTGAATAAAAATAAATACATGTACAGGAGCCACTGGAGCTTGCCGTTTTACTGGACATCAAATAGTATGTACTCTCGTTCTTTTTTACGTTGGTCTTAGATCTCTCTTTTTCTCCTCCTGTACCTTTTGGTTTCTTCTCTTTTATTTCTCGTGACTCTTCGGACCATTACGCTATATACTATATACTGATGATATACACAACCCACGCTATCCGCTATGTTCGCCTACTACCATATCGAGCAAGAGGAGTTAACAGTAAGAGTACCCGTGAAATTGGATAATGCCTTTCTCTTGCTTCGTAAACTATCTTCTTTTCGATCCGCGCTGCCTGATACATAACTTTAAATTTATAGTGGTAAATTTATGCAAAAATTAAATTGATAAGCGATACAAATTATATCCATAATGTAGATTTATGAAACAAAACTCAACTGGATTACATTTAACTGCCTCACTGAATCAACTATGAAGATATATTTGAATAAATATAAGTACTTGATGCAATGAATGTTCTTCTTTATTTTTAATTCTGCCTCCAGTTGAATCATACGTTTATTTTATATCAAAATATTAACATCTGTTTTACTATCCTTGTACAGATTTTTTTTATTTAACCGATACTTTTCTCTGTATGCATACACTATGCTAAATTTAGTTTTTTTATCATTTTGATAGAGACTAACTATAAATTTAATTGAAACGAAAATTTATCTAATGAGTCAATAGTAAATGTTTGCATTGTAGAACTTCTCCTATTTGAAGATATTTTAATTAGGAAAATTATTTGAATACCAATTTAACTTTACTCGCATCAGATTATAAAATGATTACAAATTCTGAAATGTTATTATTTTAAAGTTTTACTATTGTGTAAAAACAAAAGTTTTTTTTTTTTTTTTCATCTAAATTTCTCTTCTAAAATGATCTAAAAAAAATTAATTAGAAAAATGTGTTTTTTTTTTTTTAAACGATTAAATTTAACTATAAAGAGTTGATTACAGAGAATTATATATAATTTTATCAGTCAAAGACATAAATATGGATGTATTGAATATCGTGATATTTAATTTTTATTGATTAAATTTATGAATATTTATATTTTAAAGTATGTAATTTTTTTTCTCTAAAAATTAGTTGGTAAATTAATTTTGAATTTAAAAAATTTTTAAGAATATATTTTTGTTGACTATTTAAAATTGAAATTAATTTTATTTATTAAAAAAAATCTTAAAAAGAAATAATTTATTTTTTAGTTTTAAATTTTCGGTAAATTTAACTTTAAAAAAAAAAAATTTGAAATAGTGGTATGTATTGAAAATCTGTGCAATTCAAAAAAAAATACTCTAATTAAATTTAAAGTCTATATATAAAAATGCAATTCTAGCATTGCTAGAAATCTAAATGCAAGCTAGTTTATAATAAATAAAAAAGTATAATAAACAAAAAATGAATATGATATATTTTTGAAAGGAATAAACTTTATGATAGTCAAAAATAATTTAGTAGTTATAATTAAAAAATAGTATCCGATCGTAAATCTGTTTTGAACATAACTATAATGAATGAAGTTGGAATTAAAAAATAAAACTAAGTGTGATTTGTGATATACACATATATACGTCTACATAGTGCAAAACAAGGGACAGAATAGTATTCGTAACGGTTTCATTTACACTCACACTCCGTTTGCTGTCTGATCGCCTATAGTAAAAAGTGGAACAACAGTTCCCAGAGGGGAAATGAAGTTAACACCGACCAATTTGTCGTAACTCATCCTGCCCTACGTCGCTAATTTATGAGTTACACCCTCTAGAAAGCAGAACAAATCAAATACCAGCTATGATCTAAATATTTTTCGCCAATTTATAATTAAAGTGGATGTTAAACGTCAGATGGATGAAATATTGATTGATCCTGATTGTGAGTTTAAAAATATTTAACGAAGAAGATATTATAAATTAGTTTATTAATTTAATTTTTATTTATTAAATTTTTTAATTTTATAGAAAAAAAAAATTTTTTTTCAAATCTTTTTTTGCATGAAACAAGCAATAAAATTAAAACTCTCTTCTTTTATAATAGAGAGTATTACGTTTACGAGGAAATATAAAATAAATAACTATTTTTTTCAGTCAGCTGGCTCATGTAGAGTTGCCAAACCTTTTATCACGTTTATGTCATCGCCATTACTTGTCAGTTTGAAAAAAAAAAAAATTGTTTAATTTTTTTTTTTTATTTTTCATTTATTTTAATACTAAAAAAAGTCTGATAATAAACCATTTCACATATATTACCGTTATAATTTTATTTTATATATAATTGAATATAACTATAAAGTTGACCTTTGTTAACAAGTTATTGAACTAATAAAATAACATTATATAATGGATTTGACAGGCTTCTTGTTATGGATGTGTAATTAAAATTAATATGTAACTGCCAAACAATATAATTTATATGATAATTTAATAATAGCTTAACTTGAATTTATTAATGATCATTATTCTGTTCAGAACTATGAAGTTATTTGACATCTTCTATATGGGGATGTAGAAACTTTATGACTTCAGTAAGAACTATAACAGTGATAAATGTAAAGCAACAAAATTTAAATTTAATTGTTAAATTTTACTTCCTTATGAGCTCATTACTGTGAAAAATCATAGCACACATTTTATTCCATCCAGTTAGTTATTTTTCGAATAAGTATGGATTTTTTCTATTGCTTATTTAATTATGAAATAATAATAAAATAAAATTTCCTAGAATCATTAAAATGATCATTTTCATTCGAGAAAAACTTTCAAAAATTTACAAGTAACTATGTAAGAAAAAAATTGTTGAGAAAATTTGATTTTTAAAAAATTTGTATCGAAAAATGTTTCAACAAGAAACAAACTTATCAAAACTTCATTTTTCAAGAAAGTTATTTTGTAGCAATGTAATTTTCTGGCCCCAAGATAAAAGTTTATTAGAGAAATAAAGTAAATTATGAAACAAAAAATGTCTCGAGCTAATAATTTCATTCTTCTTTCTCCGTTCCTGAAAAGTTATTTTAAAATTTCGAGTATATAGACGTGATTAAAATTTTTTTAAATTCAAAAATATATTTTTTATCCAACTACTTGTGGGTGGCATTTATTAAACATTTGTGTCTGATATAAGGTGGTATCTACTCGGCAGATTGATTTAAAACTTTCACTAAATCTAAGTCGTGATGTACCCTTTTGATCCTCGTAGGAACCATCCAATTGGGTTTATATATTTTAGAGATATGTAATACTTACACACACCTACACACCTGAATACCTGAATCCAATAACTTTCTATTTTTTGAATGTTTAATTTTTGTTAATACGACAGACGTGAGTTAAAAAAAAATCAAACTCATGAAAATCAACTTGTAAGAGATTGAGGGTCCGTAAAAGATAACTTAATTATTTTTTTCAAGTTTTACATTTTTTCTTTGTATATTAATTATTTATATATTTAACGTCTGCATTTTATCCTTGAAGAAAAAAAGTAAGTTAAAAGAAGAAAAAAAAAAATAATTGCAAGTTTTTGCACAATTAAATTGTTTGAAAACAAGGCGATGTCGTTTAAGGTTTTTTTTTTCGACGGTTTTTTCGCTTGGTTAAAGAGAATAAAAAAGCAATAGAATGTGCCTTTTTGGTTTCAGTAGACTCACGATATTTTGTTATCTGAAATAGGAAATAAGGGTAGGTAGAGAGTATAAAGACGAGGATAAAAAATGAAATAAACGATGATAAAAAGAAGAGAAAAAGAGAAATGAAAAGTGGTAAAAAAGGGTGGCATGTCACAATCATCCAGAGCTACAGACCAAGTCCAAACTATCAGCCTCTACAGAGCAGTACATGCAACTTGGTACGTGCCATTATTGCTTTCAACTTTTTTCCCTTGACGAATAAAACTCGGCACTTGAGAGTTATATAAAACGCCTCAACAGTTCACCACACGGGGCAGGAAATTACGATGAGACTTCATGGACAGCTCTGCTGTCATCGAGTATCCCTTGACAAAATAATACCGCTTTTTTTCACGGCTACGTACATTTTAATATCTTCAGCAAGGGACAATTGAGACAAAATGCTCCGAGGCAAGAAAATCGTAGAAACGGTTCTTATGCATACATGGGAATAAATTTTTCATTATTGATAAAAGCTATCCCTACGGCACGGAAATAAATATTCTTACGTATTATACAGCGGGAATCATCCTTAAAATATTATTATGACAATCATTTTCAAATTATCACTGATAAAATTTTCCAATCGGAAAAATCGGCATTGTCCTGTAAA